>MU159243.1:0-10173 GCA_015888305.1 Antheraea pernyi | reverse complement strand
TTATATGGAGGAGATGTGCAGAAAGCTATTTATTTTATATAAAATGCATTAGAAGTACATTAAATTAATTAAAATATGCATTACTCACACTACTGCTTCAATTTTACACGACATATACACACAAGTAAATAAAAAAGACATTTTGACATCTGTCAATAAAGGACTTCAAAAAAGGTTGTGAAGGAGGTTGCTATGCTCTACTGTATGTATTATTTTACTCTTACGTTCCAATTACCCTTTTTCAGTCTACATTTATCTTTAAAAAAATCAATGAACTATGGTCGAATGTCGAACACTGAGCGCCCACTAGTATTTAATAACACATTAATATTTTACGTCTGATAATCTATTATAATGACACAATTGATATTTGCTTATGACCATCAATGTTGCAGAAGTAAGTAAATTTAACGTAGACCGGGACTTACAAAAATACTTATAGTCATTATATTCTGTTACCGTTATCTGTACTTTTTTTAATGTTCGAGTGAATTACATAATGTCTGTATCGATTAAATCAAATAATTAATCTACATTACGAATTTGAAAGTATATAAATTTCCATGTTTATTTTTTAGAATTATTTCTCAGGCCATTTTAATCATAGCGATTGCTAGTATTTCAATGAATAGTGAAAACTAATATAATTTGTAATATGTGTGTTTTTAAAGTTTAGAATATGCAATTTAGAATCCTATTCGTGTAATTTTATTTATTGGCCACTTGTGAGGTTGCATTGTTGGTATCCTTTTTGGTGTTTAGATCAGAACGTTAGTCTGTATGAAATTATCTTATATTTTTAATCATCAAATCTTATCAATTCGCTCTATAATCTGGTGATCCACATTGGTCTGTGCAGAATTGCAGCAAGTTCTATACTAGAACGAGTTTCGCAAAAAACCGTCTTAAGTCTTTTACATTTATGCCCTAAATTGCTCAACACAAAATCTGAAAGTGAACTTTCTATAGGCGCGTTGAGTGTTATTTCTTGGCAAAACAAAAACATAACAAGAGCATTTAATAAAAGAAACTTTATTTCTTTTGAGTTTTCGGTAACAAAAATTTGTTGACACCCTGCGAGTAGTTATACATATATTTCTTCCAATCTATATCCTTTGGATCGCACGGGAACAGACGGCGATCGTGTTCGGATAGAGATGAATATAATGACCTCACATTCCCAGACTTTATCACCCAAGAATTGAGCGTAAAGAATTTTAGTGAATCTCTCAGCCTGATAGCTCTGCCTTGGGTCTTGACGTATCTGTAAATTGTGGTGATTGATAAGTGTAATCATATGTAGACTACAAACAAGTAAACGGTAACGTACATATAATATACTAACGGGCCCGGCGTCAAGATATAGTCAGGAACCCAATAGGATATCGTGTTACTTTCATCCAGAAGAGAAAAAGTACCGTCCCTATCAGCGCGAGCAAAGTCGTGGACTAAAATTAGTTTTTCATGCATCGTTGTCATATTATTTTCAGAAGTCAGCTATTGGTACATATCCGCAAACTGTATTAGTTTACTGAAGAGAATTCAAGTATTTTACGAAGGATTTATGAAGTTAAAATGTATCAATTTACTTACTTCGGCTTATTCCCAGTTATCACTAAATAAAAGTCAGCGAAGTAAGCAGGAAAAACTTGCAAGAAGAACGTCACTATTGAATCCAATGTCCTGGATTGTATGAATAAAGTAAACGGGAAGGGAAATATATCTGAAATTGCAATTACTATATGTTAATTAATTTTAATGTTATGCTACTTATTTTCAAATTCCTATTAGAATTTTTGATTTATGAAGAACTTACTTTACGGAAATCCATTATTAATAATTAGGGTGGACGTTACTTCGCACTTACACTTGGAAATAGTTGTTGTAGTAGTAATTGTATTCCAAGTGGAAGTGAGAATTAACGTAGTTATATTTTAAGGGAAGTGCGAAGTAACGTCCACCCCAATTATTCGTGTACGAAACAACGCTCTATTTGTGAGGTTTTCGTCGCATTCTGGCAACACAATTCTCTAAAGATTTCAGCGTGCCGCCCCAGCGGTTGGCCCAACAGCGAAAGCGCCGCCGCCGGGCCCCGTCATGTTAGGAGACAGCCGGGTACACACCGGCTGTCTCCTCCGTCTGCCGAACCTGTGCAATGGGAAGATGGGCCCCCGACCCATCCTCCCTAGGTCCGGCTACGGTGGGAGGAGGCGGTCAAACTGCCGCCTCCTCCTGCCTGTCCTCCGTTGGCGGAGACGGCCACTTAGAGGATCGTCCTCGCGGGCCCTCTCCGCCGCCTCCTTCTGCGAGACGACTTCCTCGCAGAAGGAGGCCATTGCTCTCCACACCTCCTCGCTGCCGAGCATGGCCGTAACCACGCCCGGCAACGAGAGGTCCTCTCCTACCGCCGCAGCCAGAGTGCGGCGTTGCTCCTCCCACGCAGCACACTCAGAAAGTGTGTGCTGCGCGGTGTCCGTCTCAGCGCCGCACTCGTGACATGCGGCGGTGGGCTCCCTGCGAGCTATCCGGTGCAGGTACCAACCGAAGCACCCGTGCCCGGTCAGCACCTGCACCAGACGGAACGTCAGGGAGCCCCATCCTCGGTTACACCAATCCCGCAGGACCGGGCGGACGGCGTCGATAGTATATCTACCGTACTGCGCGTCCGCCAGGTCCTGCCTCCACCTCTCCATTCTTCCTTCCCTCTCTGTCTTTCGTTTCTCCTCTATTTCCCTGGGAGCCAGAGGCTCCCCTATCTGTTTCTTAGCCGCCGTATACACGTATACGGCGGCCAGCACCTCCGCCTCTAACTCCCAGGGGAGGGAGCCGGCCAGAACCATGGCCGCCCCCGAGGACACCGTGCGGTATCCTCGTATCACCCTCAACGCCACGGTACGCTGCGTAGCTCGCAGCGTACGGATATTGGTGGCGCTGAGGGCGTCGACCCACAACGGTGCCCCGTAGACGGCCATGGAGCGAACGACCCCCATGTAAAGGCGGCGGCAGGCGGCACCCGGCCCCCCCGTGTTGGGGAGGAGTCGTCCGAGCGCCGCTGCCGCCTTGAAATCGTACTTACTCCAACCGTGTTTAACTGTATCTTCATTAAACAATTTATGGGCTTCCCTCCAAGTTATAGGATTGACTTCACTGGAACACGAATTGTAAACTGGTATATCTTTAGATCTGCAACAATACATATATTGATATGATCGATGATTTCTTCAGTTACCCTAAGAAAAGATATTACTTTGGAATTAGATTCTTAAATTAAATAAGATGAGTACGTATATTATATTATATATGAGATTATGCGATGAGTTACATTTTACCCATAGTTTTACTAATGGGAACAAAGGAGTTACCATTCGTCTGTTGTATAATTATATAAAACTAGCATTTCCTCGAGACTTCACTCGTGTTAATGTACTTGCTATCTATTTCTTGTAAACAGTACCTTTTGTCTGGATAAAAGTACCACATATTCTTTTCTGTACCTAATACAACGTGAATGCATATTTTTATGATTATACGTTCAGTAATTGTAATATTAACTAGCTGTACCCGCGACTCCCTCCGTGTGGAACGTACTAAATATTGCTCGAGGATATGTTTTATGGTTTTCTTGGTGAGGTTATATAGTGAACGCAGTACGTTAGCAGTGATACGTGTTCTTTAGCAGTGATTTATTACTTATTCCAAGATACATTCATAGGTCTCTGGCTGATAACATTTTTTTAAGTATTATTTTGTGAAAATAATTCATAATTATTCTTATTTTCTTCAACTCTTACCCATCATGTTTCGCTGCTGCTATGATACATGTATTAGCAACGTAATCGACAGGTATCATGTCTGATATTTGATCGCCCTTACCAGGAGTAACACGATTCAAACCAATGGCCACATTATATAATGGACGAGTTGATCCAAACCAATTATCAAGCCAGCCGATCTGTGGCTCGTCTATTTTTGGTCCCACTGAAATTGTAAAAGAGTAATATAGTGCTTCCAGTTGTTGCCTGCTTTTTGTAGGAACCTATTTCATATACCATTTTAGCTCTTATCTATTTATATGATTAGTTAAATTTTCGAGGAATTGTTTAACACTACGCCCCGGGCTACTTTCCAAAATCGTACCGCTGATTATCGGCAGGGAATTCTACCTCACACCTTGTTTTGTGTTAATAAACATAATATTATTATAAGTAATGAATAGTGAGTGTGATACTGACAACACTAGACAGGTTTTGACAGATAGTCAAAGTATATGTAATGGCCCATAATAAGTATATTGAATAATATAAAACATAGACTTATTTATAACATCTTAGAACCAATATGGTCATTGACAATCCGGTCTCATAAGATTTTCCTCCCACGAATGCTTCAGTTGTGGAATTAGCTTCCCAATGAGGCTTTTCCAGGGCACTAGATTATACGGTTCTTCAAGAGAGAAGTAAATTTTTAAAGGGTTGGCAACGCTCACATGATACCTCCGGTGTTGTAAGCGTCTCTAGGTTATGGTGACCGCGCATTATCAAGCGGCCCAAATGCTTGTTTCCCACTGTCGTGATATATAAGATAATGTCATAATAGCCATCTTATAATGATAAGTGATATGATTAGACTATTATTTTTATAATTATTTTACCTACTATTTACCAAAATAATCTTATTCGGAATGGATCCAGACTTTGCATTATTAAAAAAGACTATTGAATAATGATAAAATAGGTACTCTGGTAAATCAGTTTAAAGTAAGTCTGTTGTATCTATTTTCATATAGACTGATGTCTAAAAATCTTTAGTGATGTCTTAAATATGACTGGTATCATTGATTTCAGGGCAAATTGGAATGATTAGAAAAGTCACAATAATGATATGCAGAGCAAGATGTGCTCTGTTTAAATTTATAGTGTTAACTTGAATGTATTATTACCAATAGACGGTCTGACAATACATGTTGGAATATTTCCACGATGTTCTGCAACGTACGTCTCAGCTAAAGCTTTTGCATATGTATACGGATTAGCTCGACCACCTGAAATAGTTCAATTATTTGATTCGTGGTAACGGACATAATTATTGAAATTAAATAACAAATCGCGGTTTGCGATAGGAGTGAACTGGTAGAAATCGTTACGTAAAAAAACGCGTTATGCTCTTCTGTGTCTCTTTTTTCATGCGACTTATTTTCTGTTTCCATGTGAAATACTTGGACAAAATGGATTCTCAAATATTAGGTCTTTACCTATGAAATTGCCGTTTTATATGAAAAAAATTAAGCGATTTTTTTTCATGTAGTATGAGGTCACGCGTTGTCGTGCATGAGCAGCGAAGACGAGCGATTGACCAATGCTGGTTGGAGATGTGCCAGCTTCTCCATCATTGTATTCAGTCCTTCACAGTACACATCTGCAGTAAAGCTCACACTGTTTGGTAAGAAGCTGTGATGAATCACACCGGCGCTAGACCAACAAACAATGACCATCACTTTTCTAGGGGTAAGTTTTCGTTTAGGGCATTGTTTAGGTGCTAAACCAGGATCCAACCAACTAGCTGAGTCCATTTTTCATCGCAGGTAACAATGCGGTTCAAAAGTCCTTCATTTCTGTGTCTGTTAAGCAGTGCAAGGCACGTCTCGACGAATACTTCGCGCTGGCGATCATTGAGTTCGTGGGGCACCCATTTGTCAAGCTTTTTTACCTTGCCAATTTGACGCAAAAGGACCAATATCGTTTTGACGCTAACCTCGAAAGCTGCTGCTAATTCAGCCGTAGATTGTGTATCATCAGCTTCCACAATCGCCTTTAATTCGTCATTGTCTACCAAAGTCTTCGGACAACCATGAGGTTCACTTTTCAGGTCAAAATTCCCAGAACGGAAGCGAGAAAACCAATAACAGGTGGTGCGTTTTTTTTTTTTCTCGAACTGACTACGCTATTGACCCAGCAGGGTCTTCACAGCTTCACCGGACTACCCGGTGGTGCGTTGATTTGTAGTGTTTGCTCCGTAAACGTCGTTGATGTTGTGTGCCGCTTGCGCCGCGTTGCTGCCACGACGGTACTCATATTCCATTATTACTCGAATTTCTAACGTATCCATGATGACAAAAAGATTGAAATGCGATGAAAATGTAACACTAATCAATAAACAAATGACTAATTTCGGAAAAAGAATTCCATGTTTTTAAAATAAAGTAAATTTGAAATTAGAATTCTTAGCCAAACAAAAAATATTTTGATTTGAACTGGCCAGTACTGCAGACCGGCAATTTTATAGGTAAAGACCTATTATATATCATAAGTCATAATCATATGTCTTAAGTCAATAATTACCGTGATACAGTACGATATAATTTTTTTTATTTATAATTTTTTTTTGTTAGTTATAATTCACTATTTTATTAATTTTTTATAATTCACGATATGTATAATTTTTAATAAATGTATATTTCCTAATTCTTCTGTTACATTACTTCCATTTAAAATGATAATTGCCATTTATTTTGCAATTTAATATTTAAAAAAAAAATCTCTTCAAATCAAATCAAATTATACATACACAAAAACTCTTTACTCTTTTGCTCATCATTGTTGTATTTTTTTGCAAAATCATATACTCTTTCGATTTCGGCAGGTGCTGGATACAGTTTTTCTTCAATTACTGTATCACCGATGTCTTTTGTAAAAGCATAAACAGAAGACACGTGAACGAAGATCTGTTAAATTATAATAACCTTGCTGGAATTATTATTATTTTAAAGGAATGTATGCAGGAATGAATTTTATCGTTAAGCTCTGACCTGTAAATTTTCCATTCGGTGGCATAATTGCAATAAATGTGTTGTACCTTCAAAATTACTTTTTAAGCTTGCTAACCAGGGTTCATTAAACATCACAGAAGCGGCTGCGTGAAAAACTACCGAAACCTGTTAATTACAAATTACAATAAACTCTTATTTAATATTTCTATATCTTGTCAATTTAACGAAAGTTTTAAATAATTAAATTAATTCATCTTAGAAAAAATTTAATAGTCGTGTTAAAAATATAATTCAACATATAACCTTCTTTTCTTTCTTATTTAGATAATTATTGTAGGTAATTATTTCGTTTTATAAAGTGACTTATGATGATTTCTGTATTTATACATAAAGAGACGGAGGGAAATAGTCAAGAGCGTTGTTCTTATCTGTCTTTCAGCCGGATTTCTTTATTTTTTGACTTTGTACTTATTATGAACAATAAGTTACTTATTAAGAACATTTATGAGAGTGATTTTTTTACGATGCCCGCACATACTGATTGATAATTAACTATTTCATGGCCACTTCATTTGTCGATAAAATTATGTAAAATGTTTGTTCGGGCATAGATTGGTTGGGGTATGCAAAATTTATTTTTGAGACATTTTTTGTCAACGTACAATCGGGGATGATCGGTTACTTGCTCGGCGCCACTTCCTCGCAACCCGGGCTTACATTCGGACTCGCTCACCATACTAGGACACGGTGGACCGGAATTTTATTTTGGTGCATTATGTGTGTACGTCTTGCATATATAGTACTCTCACCATCGGCAACGGTGGCGGAAAAGACATTATATCAGGTAAGTGAGCGTTTTATCCCGATTATAAAGAAAATCTTTTCGGCATATATTTTTCTAGGGGTATCTACCTCCAGCCAATTTATATACAGTCCACTGCCTAGGCTACGTACCCCGACCCGTGTAGGTGTGGTGGTTGCCACCCCAATGCTATCTATGAATATTATGAAATAAAGAATCCAATAACGGTTATTTATGAAAAAAAAAACATTATTTGACAGACTAATATACTATCAGACCCACTCTCTACAACATTTAGACATAGTTGTTCGTAGGCTAACTGAAGAAAGCCACACCACAGAGTACGTTATATAAGTAGAGGTCGCACTCGTTCTTTCCAATCAGCGCCTCTATAATACTACTTTCGAACTAATATCTGTTGGTTATAAATATACATTTATAGCTATGTATGTATACAGCATACAGCGGTACTGCGTAAATCGTATACAAGTTTTTGGTCATTTTTATTTGCAATGAATATATTCATCGTAAGGCAAATCTAAATCCAAGTATGTATATGCAGGAGTCAATGTTTATAAGTAGATCCGGAGATAGATAAAATTTGAAATTTTAAGGGAGCACAATCTCGTAACAGATACGTGAAAAAAGAGAATGAAAATAAATATTTGAAAGTTGTCAGTTTGAAATATCATAATTAATTGTCGTCCACCATATTTTGTTATCAAACTTGCCAAAAAAATTATATAACAGAGCCATTAGTAAGTTGATTGATAACCAAAACTAGACGAGCCTTTTCTATACAAATCCGATTCCGAGGAGTGAAAATAGCCTGAGTCACACTATATTGAACTGCTATAACATATAAGAAAAGTATTAGTAAAAATTGGAAAAATAATTGTAATTAATGACTGTAGTCGACGTTACGTTTCGCTCTGTCACGTGTATTCGATTGTGGTTATTACACGTTAATCTGCAACATATTTTAGTTATATTTTTATATTTTACAGTTGCACACCAATAGTGTAAACCGATGTTAGGATCAACAGTCAACCAGTGGCACGTTTTTTTTTATTCGTACTGTTATACCCGAACCATGTAACCTAATATACTGACCTTTCTCTAACACCACAGAACTATATCCCTTCCCAACTAACACCTGTCCCAGTACCTAACGTCAGCACTTTCCGAGTCCTCTCACGGTCCTCGATACCACCCGGCAGTTCATTCCCAGACTGGGTCCATAACACTCTTAATCCTCATAATTATTCAGTGTTAAATAATAATTATATTAAGTGAACAAATCTTTGTTAAATAATAAATATATCATGTCAAGTGAATAAATCTTTTTTTTTTTAAGGGATTTTTAGAATCCCGTATAACAAGTACGTTCGTCGTATTTCAGAGATAGGATATTAAAATATACCTTGTGCAAAGAAAATCAAACCTTTTTTGTTGCAGTGAAACGTGGTGGTGGCCAATCCATTCCAGGCGGAAGTGCAAAGTAACATCCACCGTAATATTATAATGACGGAATATCGCCTAGTAACGCCTTTCAATCAAAAGAAATTTTATATCATCTTAATATAAACAGTACAGATTTAATAGATTCAAATTATTCAAGAATCATCAAATCAAATGTGTTATATTTTTATACTTAAATAGAATTATTTTTATGTGATTATAGAAACTTTCTTTTCAATTATTACCATTTCCTTGAATTACAACATAACTTCAAAACAACATAGATTTAAAAGGATTGTATACACTGTCAATCAATCGTACCTTTTCAGCCAAAGTTTGCATGTCGTCAGATTTAATAGCCAAGCCAGGTTCTGTGATATCACCAGCGATTGGAACAACTTTATTTAAGCTATCAGGCATGCGTTCCTTTAATCTGTCAAAGAGCTGGAATTAAAATTAGGTTAAATAACTAAGAAACTTCAGTTACTTATAGAAATTAAAGATATTAAATTTATTATACTTATAGTATATAAATAATTACAGTTATTTGTATCTTTATTTAATTTGGGAGCTTAGGTCTGTAATGTACATGCCAGGCCCCATTATCATATTTACAAATATTTCTTAGAATGAACCAGAAACTACCGTACTCTCTTGGTTTCTTCACGTGCAAGTGCAGACAAGATTCTAGGGAAGATGTCCGTCCTTATCTAATGTAGATCTATAATAGTTTTTCGTTAAGCTTTGTATTACACTAATCACGTATAGTGTCGATGCAGTCAGGAATGGCAATAAATACTTCATAATACTGTCACTATTTATTTGGCCAGAGCTTCGCCTTATAATACTTGTTATATAAGAAGAATGCCTAGATATCACAGACATCTTGCTTTTTAAAGGCCCCTCTATATAAGTCAAAGCGATTACTATTTATACATAATTCCGCAAAATAGTTTAAGTAACACATAAATAATAAAGTATGAACAAATTAATGTTATTTAAGCTATAGAACAATTTCATATAATTATCCTTATTTATGTATCTCAAATGTGTTGACTAATCTGTGTCGACATGTAGATCAGCGACATCTAGCCTTTCATGGGTGAACTATGAACTCAAAGAATATACTATTATTAATAATGAT
>MU159242.1:263396-278503 GCA_015888305.1 Antheraea pernyi | reverse complement strand
TAGAAAGAGAAACATTGATAAGTTTTTCTGCTGGTTGTTCTTTGTTTATATTTCAAGATTCCAAGCCATTTAATTCTGTCGGCATTATGTGACACTTAAAAACATCAATTCCTATATTAGTTCTTCATCCCATTCATTTTTTTTAAAGTATAGTGAAGTCATAACGTATGGTAAGTACAGTGTAATTCAAAAATAACGACTACCCAGAGGTTTAGAATTCATGCCGACCTGCAAAGCTGCGAACATACACTATCTGGTCACGGAAAGCGACACGACTAAGCTTGCCACTATGTCGGCTATTGGGGCAATTCAATTATTACGTTCTAACTGATGGCGGAAGGTGAGGTCCTTAATTTGCTTATATTTGATGACATAGCGGGTGGGGGTCTCGCCGGTGATTACGTCAGTAATACTTATTTATTTAACCAGAATAGATTTAAAAATACTTATATAAATGTTTATGTAATCATAGGAAGGAGGTAAGAATATTGTTTTCTTTTGCTGACCAGGGGGAGGGCGCGGTCAGATATTACAACAATTCTGCTCACATAAGACCTTGAACGGCCCGATTACAGTTTGTGTATGATGGTTGTAACATGAAAATGTGAAACAAAATGTATAAAGCCAAGTATTGCATAAGCAGTGATGGAGATTCCTTAATTTGCTTATTTTTGATGACATAGGGGATGTGGTATATGTTACTTCAGTAATATATATTTATTTAACCAGAACTGATTTATAAATGCTTACGTAAGCATTGGAGGGGGGTAAGAGTATTGCTTACTTTTGCTAAACAGGGGGAGAAGGCGGTCAGAAATTACAAAAATTCTGCTTACGAAATGCGAAATTATTTGAACGGCCCGATTATACTTCGTGTATGGTATTGTTGTGACTTTTGAAAAAATGTGAACGAAAATGTATAAAGCGACATACCTTTGTATCTTCTGTCTTAGTTTAACGGACGCGATGTAAGCTTTGTCTCGCCTTATCTCCCTCATGGCTCCCTTCATCTCTCTCTTATATTTCGTTTTAAGGCGAGCACTTTCCGCTTGTTCCCGAGACAGCTTCGAACTTTTGCTACCCGTGAACCTATTGGATAGAGATATACGTAAGAGTTAGAGAGAGATAGCAACTTGAAATTCACTTCAGTCATGCACATAATGCTACTATTACTGCAGGAGTTTTTGGCGGGATCCTGTGATGTAATGTAGTGGATGTTATATTTTATTCATAACTAGCTGTGCCCGCGACTTCATCCGCATGGAACCTGATGTACATAAGAGTGTCTAATAAAGTCATCTGAATGTATTGAGTCTAATTACTATCTACTTTTCTGTCATACTTAAGTCGCTTCCTCATTAAAATTACAATAAGTTTTGATAGACAGAACCGATTTCAATAAAACAAAGACTAAATATTACTGGATGATATGCTTCATGATTTTCTTGAAAATCTTTTATCGTGAATATAGTACTTTAGCACTGATGGGTGCTCAAACAAACTGACAGACATTTCTAAAAATGATTGAAATGTGTTTTATTACTTATTCCAAGACACCTGCAATAATTTTTTTCTACAAAGATCAAATAAGTACAGACACATTACATTTACATTTCTATTGTATGTTTATATGGTTTTTAAGGAACTGTTATTGTAGCACTTGTTATAAGACATTAAGACATTGTGATACGGTTTGTAAGAAGTGATGATACCAACATTGCTACATTGACTTGCAACATTATCATTATGGTAATGACATCCATAACCAGTCGAGTATAGATTCGTACCACCCCATTTAATATAGATTACCGGTTGATGCCGCAAAGATATACCGAGCGAAAGTTTGAACACTCGCAATATTCAAAGATATGATACTTCATTTGATGATACACAATTTAATTATAATAATGTATCTTAATTTTTGATATTTTTAAGAGCATTGTCATTTCAAGGTAGGGCATTGCCCCACAATGCCCCCTCCTAGCTACGGCCGTGGTTTCCAATCAGAGAGATCGTTAATGTATCTATGAAATACGCTATGAATAAGTTATATAAGGGAATTAAACTAATCTACTTACACTTCCTGGACGTCCGGTTCATACAGTCTCAGAGCCTTCGGCCTCTTCTTCTCTCTACACAAAGGCGTATACGTCTTAACCTCCAAACTCTCCTTCATATATTGAGAAATGTCATTAATAATTTTAACCACATTTTTCGGGTACAAATCAATATCAACACGCCCCAGTAACTTCAAATGAGCTTCAAACAAACACTCCTGAGCTTCTAAATCTTTAAAATAATCGAAATACTCTCTCATCATTCTGACAGTCGTGAGCAGACATCTTATTTTAAAATCATCATCGATCGTTCTAGAAACTAAATCTTTCGCCGCCATCTTGCCAACGGCGGCCATTTTGGAACAGTCGCGTTCCAAATTCAAAATTTTCGCGTCAACATGCAATCGAAATGGCGGGACGATTTGCACGGGATTCAATACAGACGTGTTCGCGGATAGATACAAAATTCCACGTAAGAAATTCAAAACCGACGGAACCAGACGTTTCGAGAGTACCGTATACTCCAAAACCAGAGAAACCAGAAACAGGCCTCTCGTTATTGAATAAGAATCGTTAAATCTCGACATAGTCAGTATTTCGGACATAAAAATCATTGCCGGTGTAGCAACCGGATGACGGAAATCCGATGTCGGATACAAGAGCGATATTAACTTGAAAAATATCAACGTGTCCAAATCTGGAACCTTTTTTGTTCTCTTTCTATACACTTCATGTTTCTCTTTCAATAAATCAACTAGATAATTTTTCGACGAAACTTTATTCATAATTGCCAGATCGAAAATATATGGAACGATTCTATCAAAAACCAGAAATGATTTTATTATTGAGCCTTCATCATGCAATTTTGTGAATATATCATTAATGTATTGTAATAAATGTGCAAACAAACGGCTAAGATTCTCTTTATTATTCTCAGCTAAGCTTGGATCATAGCTTTTTATCAGTTTCCTAAGAACCGATGACTGTTCTGATGGACTTTTTCCTAATAATAGTTCCTGAAATAAAACATGTAACGATTTCACAAAGAGTCAGAGACAATAAAGTACAAACAGCGAATTTGTAATCGCTGGAAATTTGGAAATTCTCACTTTAAAAACTGGCATAAAATTATTAAAATGAACATTAAAATAAACTTACAATATTAAATAACAAATATTTTATATAGATAGACAAACATAATAGAGAAAATAGCAGTTATAAATCTTTAATTTGTCTGGACTAATCACGAAAGAATTGACAGAATAAAATAACAATGAGAAAAAATAACTCTGGATAATAAGAATTTTAAGCACTATTGAGAACTTATCAGATTTTCATCACCTTTTTCCATAAGGTTAAACAGTAATGATAAATTAACAGAGGCAGTATAGCAGATATGGATAATATAGCAGATGAAAAAAAAAATAATAGTAACTGTTAACATTTGGTGGTATTATAAAAAATCAAAAACATGAAAGCATCGCACAATTAATGCAGATGAGATACAAAGTCGCGGATTTTAACTAGTAGGTTTATAAAAACAATAAGAAAAAAGGTACTGTCGCGAGTTGGAATATATATAAAAAATACCATACCTTTAAATTTTCACCTTCAGATAATTTGAGATCAAAGAATGATGTAATCCTATCCGATATATCTTCCACGTCTTCATCATCACTCTCGATATCAGACTCTTTTAAGTCTTTAAAATCATCTTCTTTGTCATTATCAACATTCTCCACTTCAGATTCATCATCAGATTGTTCCTCAGAATCTTCGTCATTTATTGGTTCCTTTTCAATTATTGCACTATTATTTTTCTCATCAACAGTATTTTTAATGGCCTTCACATCTTTGTTAAGTTCCTTAAATTCACCATTGTTTCGTTTAAAATTATCTTCATTATCGTCATCTTCAGATTCATCACCAGAACTATCATCGTTTTCTGAATTTTGAAAAAGTATTGATTTTTCTTCCTTTTTTTTAACATTTTTAACTTGTTTATCATTTTTATTTTCAACTTTTGAATCATTGTTTTCTTGTTCACTATCATCTGCTTCATCATCTTCATCTGTGTCATCATCTGATGACGTATCTGACACGTCAGCGTCAAGTTTAGGTTTTGAGTTGGGAACTGATGAATATAATAGTAATTAAATTAGATGCCAAATATAATTATATATATTATTATGTATCAATAGATTTTGTTAGTTTTCATTACAAAACATGTTAGTTTTCAAAAGATAATTATAATTATTAGAATGCTAGTAACTGTAGTACTTAATAACTGTGTTGCAACCACTAACATTCACCGCCAAAAACACATGAAAGAATTTCATTTAATAAATTTACACAATAATCTATACTAATATTATAAAGAGGTAAAGTTTGTGACGTTGTGGCGTTGTAAGGGGTAATCTCAGGAACTACTGGTCCGATTTGAATAATTCTTTCAGTACTATATAGCCCAGTCATCGAGAATGGTTATAGGCTATATATCATTAAGCTAAAGCCAATAGAAACGGAGCACAGGTGAAAAATGTTTCAAAATCGAGATGTTTTTTTCTTTTTTAGAGCTGCTGTGTATCAGCGTTAGCCCAGAGTAGTAACTATTACAACGCGGACGAAGTCGCGGGCAGGGGCTATAATCTATATACTAATATTATAAAGAGGTAAAGTTTGTGAGTTTATAACATTGTAGAGGGTAATCTCAGGAACTACTAAACCGATTTAGAAAATTCTTTTACAAATAGAAAGCCACGTTATTTGTGAGTGTCATAGGCTATATATCATCACGCTAAGATCAATAGGAGCGGAGCAACAATGAAAAATGTTTTAAAATCGGGGTATTTTTTCCTTGCGGTTATAGGGGGTAATATCTGGGGAGTCGCAAAAAAAATGGTCGAACGAAAACATTTCTTACGAACGCTGCCTTAATTATGAGATATATATGATTGAGTTCTAGAGAAAAGTTGTAGCTTGATAATGCCTATTACCGCCCAACGAAGTGGGCACGGGTTGGCTAGTATAATATAAAATGATATAAGATAGTACAAAATGAATGTATATGTTGTGTGATACGTATATGTAGGATTTAAGTGTAGCTTCATAATACTATCTTTTATGTAAAAGACAATATATTTTTTTTAGTAAATTACATTCACATTTGGAAATATGCTATTTATGAGTACATGACGCATTCTTAAACATATAAAAACCAATTCTACTCACATCTTATTTAGAATGAAAGGACAACTAGCAGCCTTTAATGGTTATAAGATGCAATATTTGAGGATAATCAGCTATTGCATATTTTACATTACATTTTAGACTAGCTAATACTACTTCGTTTTGATGCAAATAGACTTGTGTTAAAGGGACTTATGTGTTTCCTGTAAATTAATTAATAGGTGTATTTTCTTTGTTAAGCTGTTAATATATCATTATTACTTAAACTCTATCCCTAGACATATATAAGACTTCGAAAAGTCCTTAATCTACAGTAAAAATCTAGTCAAAAAAGAGCACAAAAAAGGAAAAGAACTCTAGTGTCTCAAAGATTAACCTAGACAACAAAACATACAGTATAAGTTTATTCACAGAAAATGATCAACATCTTTATACTATGGCAGTAATAAAAACAAGTAAATTGAATGATAAAATCACCTGAGAAGTCTTTAAGAATGTGTTCAGGGACTAAAGGTTTCCCATCTTTGTCATATGCCAACATATACTCTTGGTCATTGTCCAGCTCAAAATTATCATCCAAATCCTCGGCAGACCTGCAAAGAATAAATGCTGACTTGATTTGATAATTATCTAAGACAGAGTAAACTTTCCCAACTAGAACAATAAATAACATGTATAATGCAGTGATTGGAACAATCGCCTCTACTGGCATTGCCCTTGAATGTTGTTGGCTCAAATCGCATACAGAAGAATTAGGTACTGGTTTTATCTAAACACTACACAGTTAACAAGCACTATTGCTTTACGTGGGTGTTTCTGTGGGTCGGGCGGTAGTAGCCGAGCCGACACATTCATGCTCAAACCAGTAATAGCTTCAGGGTAGTTCTACCGCCTACTAAATAAATATATATATATATATATTCACATACCTATGTTTTCCAGTAGTTGGTTTAGGTTTTGCAATTGTTTCTTCATCACCCATCATCCTTTGTAGTCTCTCTTTCTCCCACTGCTCAAGTTTTTCTTTCTCTTCTCTTTCTTTTTTCTCATCACTCTTCAAACCATCTGATGGCTGGAAGTAAAAAGTGATCTCGTTAGGCGATTATAAAATTATAGTCATTTATGTTTTTGCAGCTAGAATTAGAGTAATCAATCAGTGGAAGATAATAAAACATGCAATACTTTATTCAATCATACAATTATATAAATAGCCATTAACAGATCTACTAGAGTGTATAAGAGAAGTTTAGTTTATAAAGAAAGAAAAATTGTACAAATGGAAGTAATTCAAATATTTCTTTAAAAAATAACATACTGATAACTGGCAATAACATACTCTGTGAATGGTCTCCAATAAACTATAATATAGAAGTTAGCAACAATAGAATAATACTCAGCACCAACTAGTGATAGCTTAATAGTAGCATTGAGAGAATGACAAACACTTAGGTATCAAAGTTTATTGATCTCACAAATATAGACATACATTTCTACATATGGACGATGGCCACTAGAATTATCCAGTACTATAAGAAATAAATATTAGGCATTTGAAGACAGTACAAATTCAACAAGATCAAGGAAGCATTTAGTCATTTGAACTTGACACCAAAATTCTGATTCTATACATGGATCAGTTAATTGTCAAAGTAATTGACTGAGGCAAGTAAATAATTAGGACAGACCTATTCATACTTATTACTACTTTCATCACATCATAATTTCCTATGCTTCAAAATGTTAATACATGAAAATGCAATGTGTTATTATTCGACTTTATAAAAACAATCACAAATAATAAAAACTTTTAAACCTGTGGCTGTTTGTCACTGTTTTATTAATGAACAAAATTTAATTGGTATATTTTGGAGTATTATTTTCTCCACCCTACACTCGCACATCAGGGACACGAGTACAAGATAATAACCCCCTACACACTAAAAAACCAAGGAAAACATTATCACTTACAGTACCCCTCTTTTCGAATTTCAATTCTCTCATCATTTTATCATAATCTTGACTATTTTTCTCTGCTTTATTCAGCAATTTATCTATTGCAGACTCAGTTTCCTCCACCCTCGGTTTTTTAAACACAACAGGTTGTAAATCTTTCCATTCACTGTCTAATTTCTCAGTTAAATCAAGAGTTTGTTCTTTTTCTTTCTGTTTTTCAGCTTTTCTCTTCTTTGATTCAGCTATAAGTTGTTCTATGAGATCTTTATGAGACTTAGCACCATCTCTTGCATCTGTTTTTGATAAGACACCACCTCCAAAGTGTCCTTCTGATACAAATTCATCTAGGAGTATGAAAACAATGTGGTTAAATACTTACATTAGGCATAAATTACTTAAATCTTTAGAATAAAGCAAGTAAATTCATATATTAAGTCCTGTTATTGGGCAAAATGTTTCTTCCCTGAAGAAGGTATAAGGATAAGCCTTACTCTAAACCTATAAGATTTGGTAATTTAAAACCCCAAGAAACCCCATCCACATTATGTCAACATTCAACATTCCTGTTTTTTTTTAAAATATATATTATAGGGGGCAAAGAAACAGATGGGTCACTTGTTGGTAAGTGATCACAGCCGTCCATAAACACTAGCAACACAAGAGGAGTCACAAGCGCGTTGCCAGCGTTTTAAAGAAATATACGCTCATTCAGACTTCCTCATGGTGAGTATATCAACTTCAACTAGTAGTATTATCAATCTACTTGACCAAATATATATAAATTCCAAGACATCATTGGTTCACACCAGTGTTCAAGAGAGTGTAAAAACTTATGAAACTCCTTCAAAGGCCATAAGGCAATTAAATAGGCTATAAATAGTGCAAATTAAATTATAGAACTGAAACTCTCAGGATCTTATTATCTTATTAGTACCTACTTATACCCTAAGTGCCATTTTAAATATATTTCTGGGACCAATTCACTATGCTTAGGCTTCTATGGCCTTTTTAATATCATCTAATAAAAAGTTAATTTACACAATCTAACCATCTAGCCCTCCAAATCCTTTCCTTTCTTCCTCTTCATCATCAGATCGGGGATCATCAAATTTTTCTATTTGTTCTAATGTTTGACCTCTGAAAAAAAAAAGATTTAATTAGGTTATAATTACACGTACATATTACTCGGGCTACATAATGAATGCTAGGAAGATCCTGTGTCATCCTATTATAGAGGTACATATATGGGATTATAATACTATGGGATTTGTTAAGTAGTAATCTCACATAACTTCACATAACTGTTATGTTCTTCTGAGTAAAAGGATAACCATGACAGGCTTCCAAATATTAAAATTATAGAAAAAACAGGTTAGATACAAGAAAGTATATACAAAAACTTAATTAAAAAACTACAACCATTTTCTCTCTATTTACAGTAACAATTTTCAAACTCTTAACTAACATAGTTCTGTCTAGTTACTTTATTATTATTTTGAGAAAAGCTAAAGATGAAAAAAGCTAAAGAACTAACTCAAAAATAACTATTAATGCAAAAACAACTATTTTGCATAATGCATATGGGGTTAATATTATCACAAGTAATCACTCGTATGACCTCCTAATGGAAATATGGGGCACTTATGGGGGGAGGGGATCCTGGATTTGCTTATTTTTGATGACATAGGGGTTGGGGGGTCTGAATAATGATTATGTTAGCAATATTTATTTACTGAATTAGAAAAGATTAGAATATACTTATATAAATGTTTACGTAATTATAGGGGGAGGGTTAAGAACATTGCTGACCAGAGGGAGGGAGCAGTCAGAAATGACAAAAATTCTGTTTACGTACTTCAATGGTCCCTGGTCGAATAATTCCGTCTATGTGAGCACATACAGCTAAGATTCATATGATTTTTGAAGTGATAACTACAATATTTGATGTTGTAACTGAACAAAGTTATTCAAAAGCATTCATACATTTACATTTCTTTAATAGCACCCGAGTTAATTAAATTCCTATACATACTTTTTTTATACAAAACTAACCTGTGAGTCAGTATTTCGTCATCAGCAAGATTATAAATGTTTTTCTTGTTGTGCAGTTTAGACCTTTCAGCAGCGAACCGAGCTATCATTTTATCCTCAGCTGATAACTGAGAGTTCTTCTCGCCAATACGTCTGTCTATAAATGCATTAGTCTTGTTCATCAGCTTCATTTCAGTACCAAGAGTCTCTTTTCTCTGCAAGTACAAATACATGCATATATATAACACCAAAAAAATCAGAATATTCTACTTGTTATTCGCGAACTTACCTTCTGTATAGCTTTGGCACGAGATACACCAGGTAAGCCTTTGTCATGTTTCGATTTTTTACCTAACACTTTAATTTTTTCTCGATTCACATGAACTTCGAATGGGTTAATTTTCTTTTTGTTAATCTCTGTTTTTCTCTTATTATGAACTTTGTCCGCTAACCCTGAATTACGCTTGTTTTTTACTTTAGCCATATCGAAATTATCTTTAATATATTACAAATTAAAAAACGATTACAATAATCAAACAAAGTAGGTTATGTTCTTCTCATTTTTTGACATCAAAACAATAAGCACATGGATTTGACACTTGACAATATAAAAGGATGCGTTTAGATATAGTGTAAATTATTATAGAAATATGCTGCAATATTAAACTAGAAACAAATTACATATAATTAAAAGTATGTATTAAAGTAACGGTGTTGACTTCTCATGATTGAAATTGTAAAATATTTTACTTATAATAACAGGTAAGATCAAAGATATTAATAACACTCATATTTAGTAATGAACGCATCGGACATAAATATTTATGTGATATCTGGAATACCTTATTACAAAGCATTACAGATGATATTTACACGATTTATAAATAAGGTATAAAACTCTGATACTCTGTGCTTAACGGTGCATATTTTGACGGCGCGCTTCCGTTTGCTATTCCTTGCTTAGCTAAATTCGTATTATTCGTAATGAAATGACGCCGTGTAGCACGTAGTACGTAGGTTTATTATTGTGTGGCCGGGGCTCGATATTGTATTTAGAAAGCTCAAGAAATAACTTATTAGTAATCATGGCAGACATAAGCAAAGAAGAATTGAAAAAGAGGATTGAAAGTAAGTGGGATTAATTTTCCTTGTAAAATCTAATAAACTTCTATAGGTTAGCATTTACTCGGGCTTATAAAATGGCTTCCTATTGTATGGACGAACTTAGTTTCTTTACTATATATTTCTGTTGATAGCTAGATTACAGAAAAAAGTTTTAAGAAAAAGATATTTGTTAGTATATTTTTGATAGCTTTATAGACATGCATGTTGTGAAATATGTTTCATTTATGCAAATTGGGTGTATAATCGCCGCATAATAGCGCTACCTGTGCAAAGGCGTTATGACGATTAGCAAACTTTCGGTGTAAATAAGTTACTCCGCATCATTTAAGTATTTTCTATAATTATTTCTTCAATCTACAACTGTGAAGTATCATTGTTTTAGCTGTGGTTTTAGCGTTCCATGTCACGCGATACATTATAAATAAACAATACTTTCTTTAATATTCAAAGTTTATTGGCAAATAAAGCATTTATTTTATAATTCAGTTCCCTTGTTATTAAAACCGGCGACTTTCGTTATTCACTGTAACAAAGTATAATAAAAAGATAAGTGCTGCAGTTTCATTTCATTATGAACTACTGTACCTAGGAACGAATGTAGATAGGTAAACAAATTCCGTGTTGTTTCAAAAAAGTTAAATACGTATTGAATACTTACTTTCAAAAAGTTTGGGTACTTTCGTATTAAATGCACCGCGCTCGCCGACCGCTGCCGCGGCAAACACGCGTTATCCTTTTTCGCACGTCTAACCTAACCAAACCGAGATAACAGAGCAAGATGTTGTACCTGGTGCATTTAATACGAAAATACCCAAACTTTTTTAATGCAAGTATTCAATACATATTTAACATTTTTGTAATAACACAGAATGCCTTTTACAGACTATTGTGTATATTGGGGTAAAAATAAGGCTTTCTTGTGTTCTAAATAGAATAATATGTTTTATTGTAAACAATTATAAGATGCACAGTAAGTAACATGAGCCAAAAAAAAATATAGTGTCACCATCAACAAGAAACAAAATGTCCAAGCAAAGACTTTGTTAACATACAACCTGGTATATTGTTGTATAAAGTAGTATAAAATTTAATTCAACAGTGTAGAGATGGCCATGTTTCTGAGATGTGTGTTATCTCCCTACATAAGTATATATAATTCAGAGTTGTATAAAGTAGTATAAAATTTAATTCAACAGTGTAGAGATGGCCATGTTTCTGAGATGTGTGTTATCTCCCTACATAAGTATATATAATTCAGAAATTCTGAGACAATGTTTGTTTATTTACTCTGCTCATTAACTTTTGCCATTTGATGGCTATTATACATTTACATACCTTCCTCAATAAATAACTCGATAATAAAGTATTATAGTGCTGAGTAATATTTATTAATGTCATCTGTTCTCTGGTTATTCTTCATATATCATTTTATTCATATATTTATATAATCATTATATTTTCCAATTATTGTACAAACATCATTATACATCTTTAATTTAAATCCACAGCACTTATTTCATGGTCATATATAAATTTCATTACCTTTGACCATAGTAATTTTAGCTTTAATTCTAAAATGAAAAAAATACTTTATTCAATTTACGCCCTGAGAAGTCACTTATGAATGTCAAAACTATCACTTGTTTGGATAACAAACACATTCGTCAAAAAGAACTCACAAGAAACATGATCTGGTTTATCTTTTCATCAAACGTAACAAATACCCACCTACCCTCCCCCTCCTCTCTCAATCCCATCACACTCCCCCTCCCCCAAACAGGCTGGCAACGCACTTGTGATTCACTTGGTGTTGAATTTGGTGGTGATCACTTAATATGAGGTGACCCAGCTGTTCGTTTGCCTCCTATTATTTAAAAAAAATGACATATTTTTAATAGTTATTGACATAGTAGATAGTTACATTCGATTTTGGCGGACGCACAGAAAGGGGTATAATTTCCAGACATCACCATTATTCACATGTTTATACACCCTATAAAAACCTTTACATATTAAACCCGGCTTGACATGGTTCTTGAACTATCTATCTTGCAGATTGCTAATATGCCATACAAAAATGGTGGGGGTCTAGTGGTTTGACCAGTGGAATATCATTTCGATGTTTACTGGTTCGGACCTCTGTATGTGGCAATGAATTTTTCTATAGTTGTGTATAGTTACCAATTTACATTGGTGACACTAGATGGTGAAAGAAAACATTGTGAGGAATCCTGAACCTGAGAAATGTTCTTGTAGTTGTTCTTGTCCGTATTTGGGTAAACAAAACTGTGGATTTCTGAGAGTTTGAAATCACCTATACATTGTGGGCTGAAATTGTTATTATGTCCATACCATCCTTCGGGAAGAGACCTATGGTGCTGCAGTGTGCCTCTTACATGCTGATGATAATGACTAAAAATAAATATTCACAGAAATTCTAAAAAATGCTGAACTTGCAAACACATCTACAAAAAAAGTCATCAAGAAGTTGGAGGCCGATCTCAATATTGATCTATCTGATAGGAAGAAGCTTATAGATCAACTAGTCATGGAGTATGTAGACAGCCTTGATTCAGAGGAGGAAGAGGAAGATGTGGATATAAAGAAGGAAGACGAATCTGAAGAGGAAGAAGAAGTATGTGTCCCTTTGCTTATGTTTCTTTAGTATTAGTTAAGCAGAGTACAGAGTAAACTATAACTAATATATAAAAGTCTGGTGTCATGCTGTTTGTCAACAATGAACTCTGAAACTGCTAAATTGATCTTCATGAAAGTTGACATTTGTGTATACCTTGGTCCAAGTTGAGAGATAGCTTCAATTTATTTAATTATGAATGAAATGATTGTCGATGTTGATTATTGCTATTAATTGTATTGTCCAAACTCTCTGCTCCCTATATGATATCCTCCCTGCTAATATCCCCCATCCCACTAATATTAATATACTACTTACATATGTATTTTCTACTTTTATTGAAATATATACTATGCCAGCATTTATCATAATAACATTAAACTGTAATGTTAGTTTATTCTTATATAATTATGCTATGTATATGTAAGTATATTTCCAATATATTTTTGTAAACAATCTTTGTGGCACTCATAACACGGTATCTATGTTGATTAGTTGCTATTTTAGAGTTTTTATACTGAATATTTGGCATTCAGCTTAAAACGTATATCTTTCACACTTGATTAATTGCCTACATAGGCAGAGGCCATACCGAAAGAAATGATAAATAATTGTAAGTTTCGTAAACAGTTCGTGTAAACAGTTTTGAACAGATGGCTCTTTAAATTAGTTTGTTGACAGAAAACTGTAGGATGGATGACTGTTATAGATATCTCATCATAGCACTCTTTTTTAATTTAGAATTTCTTCTTTTCAACTTTAATTCAACATGTAGTGATTGAGCCACCGTAAAGTGTGGTAGGGTCAGGGAGTGGGGGGTACAACGCCGCATTCTGGCGGCGGTGGTAGGAGTAGATTTGTCGCTGCCGAGTGTGGTTTCGGCCATGCTCGGCAGCGAACAGGCGTGGCGAGCAATGGCCTCCTTCCGCGAGGAGGTCATCTCGCAGAAGGAGGCGGCGGAGAGGGCCCGTGAAGCAGACCCGCTGAGTGGCCGTCTCCGCCAACAGAGGACCGGCAGGAGGAGGCGGCGCTTTGCCCAACTCCTCCTGCCACCGTAGCCGGACCTGAGGGGATGGGCCGGGGGGCCCATTTCCTCATTGCACAGGTCCGGCGGACGAGGGGGGGCAGCCGGTGTGTGCCCGGTCCGCTCCTCTATATCCTATCCTCCTTCCGCCAGGCGGACCGTGGGTGCGGCTCTACAAGGTTGATTAGCTTGTTCGATCCCTTGCCGCCCCCACAAAACGGTCTGTCGGTACACCGTGGGGTTTTAGTTTTAGGGTGGCCTATCCATAAGGGATTTCCCCAGGATAAAAAAAAAAAGAAGGTAGTATCATACAATTAATTTTTTACAATAATTCAATGTTTCATGTAGATATTGAGTACTATGTGGAAAGTAACACAATAATGCTTTAATTTCAAAACTATGTAAAATATAACTTGTTTATGTGAAAGTTATTTTGCACTACACCTGTAGTTCCTTGGTCACTGCTGCATGTCAATACAACAATAAACATTCAATTTTATTTATGTGCATGAAATTGCACTGCAATTGCAATGTATCATAAAAAGTTTTATCTGAAACTGATAATAACAGTGTTATCAATTGAAATATCACTAATTGAAACAACAAAAAAAGATGGTTAAATCTATCATCAGTTGATGGTTGAATATGTTGGTAGTTAAAAATTGGATCTGTTATTATGTAATTGTATAATATAAAAGTTTAAAAAATTAATGTAGTAGTAGACCTAATTGAAATTAATGATGATTTAAAAAATCTGAAAAAGCGAATATTTTACGATCCTTTTTGCATTCAATTTGTGAAAAATAGTTTAAAAATTAAATCATTCAATAGTAAGACTAGCAAAAGTACTTGGTTTTTTTTTTTGTATGTCATAGTTGGCAAACGAACAGGTGGGTCACCTGCTGTTAAGTGATCACCACCGCCCATGGACATTAACAACACCAGAGGAGTCGCAAATGCGTTGCCATCTTTTGGAGGGGAGGAAAAGGGAGAGGGGAGGGGAGGTGGGCCTCCGGCGCTCTCACAGACCGCACGAAACGCAACAATGCAAGCACTGTTACTTCACGTCGGTTTTCTATGAGAGGGTGGTACT
>MU159242.1:148250-245398 GCA_015888305.1 Antheraea pernyi | reverse complement strand
TGTTAGTTTAATACATAAATATAAAACAATTTAAAATATAAAAAGCTTATTCGAAGTGGTCTCCATTGGCTGCAATACAGTTCTTTAAACGTTGAAGCCAGTTATCAATAGAAGCACGCACTCATTCCATGGGAAAATTCTTCACTGCCAATCGTACGGATTGTTTTAGGGAATCCACATTATCATGGCACTTAGAACAAGCCGTACTCTCTAAAACTGTCCATAAATCATAATCCAACGGATTAAGATCGGGACTAGACGACGGCCAGTCTTCAGCTCTGATGAAGTCCGAACGTTCGTTTCCAACCAAGTCTGTGTAGACCGAACTTTATGACCCGGCGCCGAATCTTGCTGGAAGAACCATTCTTGGTTATTGGACGTGATGTTCTTAAGGGGCTTCACTACCTTCTCAAGAATGGTATCTTGATACACTTGTGCCGATGTTTTGATACCTTTCTCACAAAAGTATGGTTCAGTCACTCCTTCATAGCTAATACCCCACCAAACCAACACTGTAGTCGGATAGTGCCCACGTTGCACTCTGTCGACTAATTGGGAAGCTTCCTTAGAGCTTTGAGCATAAATACGGTTATATTGTTTGTTAAATATGTTGCTCAATTGTAAAAAATTCTCATCCGTAAACAAATGTTTTCTGTGACCTCCCTTTGCGTTACCGTTTCAGTAGTGGTTTCGATTTTACCACCTTAAATTAAAATTTTTAAATTATCAGTTAAGAAATGACTAGTACGTCTCCTTTAGGCTGCAAGTCCTAAGTCATCTTTTAAAATACGCGACATGGTTCTACGTGCTATCTTCATCTCCTGAGATAAAATCTTTTGCTTTCGGACAAGATTTCTTCGAATTCTTTCCCTTATTGCTTTGATCACCTTTTTCGTACGAACACTACGTGGACGGAGAAGTCTTTTTCTGTCACAAACAGAGGAGGTCTCATTGTACCTATTAATAGTTCAGTACACAAACATTTTACTAATACCAAGCGTATGGAGAGTTTTAAATATTGCATTTGGCTCCATACCTACTTTGTGTAATGGAATCACAGCGATTCGGTACTCTTTATCACCCCACTCCATTTTAATATCACAAAATATTGACGCGAAAATGAGAAAACTCAATGACGGATTCCAAATTCAAATGTAATTTGTTTATTTTTAATTGTAACAGTATTTATGGCCAGACTAAGTATATTATAATTTACGTGTAGGTCTGTAGGTAATAGAGCCACGCTGAAGCTATTATTGGTTTCAGTACGACTGGCTCGGCTCGCCCGGGGTAGTACCACCCTCTCATAGAAATCAGAAGTGAAGTAACAATGCTTTTATATTATTTAGGTCAGTGAGAGTGCCGAAGGCCCATTTCCCCTCTCCTCTCCCCCTCCCTCCCTTTCCCCCAAACACAGGCTGGCAACGCACTTTCGACTCCCTTGGTGTTAGTGTCTATGGACGGTGGTGATCACTTAACATCAGATGACCAACCTGTTCATTTGCCTGCTATGACATAAAAAACATACATTTTAGGTGGATGCACAGAGAGAGGCGACATTTCCAAAAACTATAAATACTTAGAAAATAACGATATATTGGTAGTCCGATTAAGCTTTTAAGACCTTACTGGGTCACTAACGTAGTCATATCGAGGAAAAAAAAATTATGAATAAAATACAAAATCCAATACAGGACATTCCAAGATCCTACCAATAATTCCCCTAATTAAACTTTATTCAACTATAAAATCTGAACATAACCAATGACTTATATGTATCCCAGTAGACTTATAGTCTGAAACAAAAGCCTATTTAAATTTGACAACCTATCCCCACCATTTAAAAAATGATGTTTCAATAACTAACGTGGTTATACATCACGTTGATTGATGTAGGTCATCATTGCAAAAAAAAGTTTCGGAGACGAATTTTGTTCTTTTATTTGATAATTAAAATTGTTTTTGATTTGTAATAATATTTGACGTGTAATTAACGCTTATTATATGTCGCGGATGTTTTTCTACGGAAAAATATGGCGCGAATACTCTTATTTATCTCGCGAGGAAAATAGAGCATCATATATTACTTATGACAGTATTTCATTAATTGAGAGACAATATATATCTGGTTCAATTCTCTCGAACTGACTGTAAACACGCAAGTTCATTAGCACTATAGAATATGACAACAGTTGGCACTTATAGGGTCATTCAAGTATTACTAAGCCCCAAAAGGCTATGCTTTGTCTGTTTTTGATGACATTGAAAGGTGACATGAGAAGATTGTAAAACCAATCTTACTTTAGTTGACGTTAATCTCAAATAACTATTAAAAAAATTTAGCGAGAATTTTCTAGATCGTTCTATCTCCTAGAAAAATATATATTGCTTTTTGTTGAGTGATGAAACTCTTATAAAAACATTGTGTTTTACAAAGAGAAATCGCAAATAAGCACCTGCTCATATTGAGAATTCAAATTTTGATAGAATTGTTTTCTACATTTTTAACAGTATTTTTACGTGTTAAATAAAAAAAATAGTCATATTTGGCCTTCCCTAATGGTGACATATATAAAAAGAATTATATGTATTGTATACGATAATTAGTGAAACATATCAAAAGAAATTTTAATAATCGAGTGATTGTATTCGATTAAAATCTATTAATGATCGATAGAAACGTGTCAATCTTGGACAGCACTAGCGGTGGAGTTGAAACTGTATCGATATACTATCGCTTTAATATACTTACTAAAGAACTTGCATGCGAGTAGTAATTAAATGATATGCAATCTTTACATTATTTGCAATGCCTTTGTTTTAGATTCCAAACTCGATAATTTTGACTGTTGTGTTTATTTTAATCAATAATCAGAAGTATGTAAAGCAAAGTTATAGAATTTTCTTTTTAGGTTTTTGATTACATTTGCAATCAATTTAATGACATTTGATTTAACAAACTCAATTACGAAACATTATAGAACAGATTCCTCCGCCGCGTCTGTTTGTCTGTCTGTTCGCGATGAGCAGATTCATTAATAGATGAGTGATTCACTGAAGAACTAAAATGTTGGCTTGTATCAATGCAGGCAGATAATATATCAAGAAGTTCAGCGACTGATAAAGCGGTATATGAAAAGCTCTGGGAAGCTCTGATCTAAACACTTATTAGCAGCAAATTAAAATGTAATCGCCGAGCGAAGTTTCTAATGTCTGGCAGACTTTCAATTAATATTTCTAAATGACAAATTTGATATTAAATTATTGGTAAATCGTAACATAAATGTATATATAAGGACAGTATAAAATATGTGACGTCACAATAGATTTTTGCATTTTTATCGATTATTCGTCGATCAAAATTATTGGAACTTTGTAATAAATAAACAGATTCAGGCATAAAATAAGATTTATTCAATTTAAAAAAATACAGATAATATTGCGCAGTCAAACGTCAAAAAAAGAATTGTTAAAAACCTTTTACAGACTATATTCCTATTAAATTTATTGTAATTAATAACTTATGTGGAAAATTATATTAATTATGTATTTAGAAATAACCTCGGTGATATATATAGATTAAAATCTTGAAATTGTATTCACAGATTACGTCATTATTAATTTAAAATATGATATTATAAAAATAGAATTTTCTTGCTAAAATTCTGTTACTATAATGTAATGGTCTCTAAAATAGGGAATGTTCCATCGATGTTTCAAGAACGAATTATATGACGTATGATTTGAAAGAATATTTCGTACATTTTGTCCGTTCGTCATTACGGAAAGTATTTCTTCAATGTGTTATTTTTTGGCTTATTTATTTTTTATAAGTTGGCAGCACTGATATGGCTCATTCGCCTATGTACCGCATTTAATTATTTTTTTCTTTCTAATGATACATTGAAAAGGTACGTTGTGAAGTTATTGTATATAAAATGCTCGTAAAGTAAGATTAATAATAAATAAAATATGGCAAAGTAATATATAGTTTTATTTGTATGCACTAGTGGTCGAGATTCGACCATAATTAATTTTGACCTTCAATAAGACAAAAAAATAAATAAAGATAAATTAATTATCAAAAATTTATTAATTTATATTATGAATACGTATACTATATTATTATATAAAGTAAATTTTCAAAAAAAAGTATTAACCGACTTCAATATCAATCAAAAACCCATAAGGCACTAAAAAGCGGAAAAAAAGTATTAACCGACTTCAATATCAATCAAAAACCCATAAGGCACTAAAAAGCGGAAAAAAAGTATTAACCGACTTCAATATCAATCAAAAACCCATGGTTTTAATTGGTTGTACAATAAGTAACGTTTGGTACGAACGCAACCGTATCAATAATCCGCGATAGTTTCTACCACCAACTCGGCTACCATCGCTTCACATATAATACACTTTAAGTAATGTAATTACAATGCTTCCGTCATGTTGTGACACAGCAACGAACATAAGCACAATAGGGTCCTAAGAATTGAAGAGTTTTTTTTTATAATATTGGTGGCAAACGACCATACGGGTCACCTGATGGTAAGTGATCACGACTGCCCATGGACAATTGCGACACGAGAGGAGACACAGATGCGTTGCCGGCCCTTAAGAAAGAAGTGGGCTCGTTTCTTGAAAGTTTTCTTACTTTGTCACGGATCCCATAATCAGAACCTAACCAAACTCTCATCAAACTACCCTTGAAGTACATCCTTTCCAATAAAAAATTAATCATCGAAATCGGTTAACGTGATATTGAGTTATTCGTCTATTTGTCGTGTACATACTTAATGCAAATTTATAACTTATACGGTTTTGCACTGGATGCCGTTGTCGGAACTGTACTAAATTGAAATGGGACCACACTGGAAGTACCAGCTTTCAAATAAAAAAAGAATAATCAAAATCGGTTCACCCAGTCCAAAGTTATGAGGTAACAAACATAAAAAAAAAAAATACAGACGAATTGATAACCTCCTCCTTTTTTTGAAGTCGGTTAAAAATTAGCCTAAAATTACACCAGTTAATTTCAAAGGGCATGTAAGGTATGGAACGTAAGTCATGTTAAAAATAGTGAATGTAGGATGAAAAAGGGTAGTTGGAACGTAAGAGTAAAATGACGGATAACTAAACCTCTTTTTAATTTACATGCGTGTGTCATTTAAGCAGTAATGTATATTTTAATAGAATTAATATGTTTTTAATGCATTTTATATATAAAAAAGTTGCTTTGTACACTTCACCTCCATATAAACTATGCCAAATTTCACGTTCATCCGTTCGCGCAATTCGCTTAAAAAGGGGTACAAAGTTTCCGCTTCTTGTTTTTCAGCACAAATTGTGAATTAATAATAATATAGTACAAAGTTTCCGCTTCACGTATGAATATATAAAATTACTAGCCATTGCTTGCGGCTTCGCACGGGGAAAGCACTTTTTTTTTGGGGGAAGGATTAGCTATGTTCTTTTCTCTATCCTTGAGTACGAATATACATAACGACAGGTGAGTATTTAAGGCGTGAAAACGTAACAAACAATTTCAAATTTAATTAGCATATATACCATCACGCTGCTATCTCTAGGGACAGCAATTAACATACAAAGTGTAGGTTAGAAACTACATTTCTGAGATGCCACAATAACTCCCTGGAAATTTCGAAAATTACATATTGTTACATGTAAGTTATCACAGTACACTTATAATATTATTACCCACACAACAATGGTAGTAATCACGGAACAAAGAATAGACGGCAGTAATGATCTAGAAGATTGGTTGCCAAAAGTAAAGAAAAAAATAATCGCAAACGCAGTTGTGGGTATCAGCTAGGATTAAACATAATAAAGTCGTATGTGATCATGCATTTAGCTTTAGATATTGGTTCATTTGGACCATTTGGATTTGGACACTAATGTGTCCAAATAAAGTGGAAATGGATTTCAGCCTTTTTTTAATCATAACCACTTTCAATATAATTTATGTTATTGACAAATCTAGTAACTTAGCAACATCGATTTAACTTTGTAGTTTTTATACATATACAATCGTATCAGCTAAACAAATTGAAACACATAATTTACTGGGGCAAGTGATCAAATTTAGAAAGAATGGCTTGCAATGAAAACATAATAAAGAATATTGCGAACGAAGTGGTGAGGAATTGCCAAGGAAATAACGTCACTGTAGACCCAGAGTTCGTGGTATACCTTATCGACTTGCTACTTCTAAATCCTAAATATGGAATGTTATTCTCCAAGACAATAAACAGGAATAATTTAGAGTATTTTGTAGAAGAATGCGTGAAAATATTAATACGTAAGTATATTGTCTAAGACGAGTACAAAATTTACTAATTAAACTTTATTATTATTTATTTTACTTTTGGCACCCAATCTTCTAGTAGATAACCGCTGCCATCGTTGAGTAGGTCATATTACAAGTTTCTTGCGATCATGAAATAACAAGATCGTGACCGCCTTTTTAGAACTTTCCAGGGGGTTTATGTAGCAAGTCAGAATCCTTGTTCCGTGGTATTACTTCCCATGCATTTTACTTGTCCATAATAACCAAACTATAGTACGTAAAACACCACCAATATTGGTAGTCCGATTAAGCTTTTAAGACCTTACTGGGTCACTAACGTAGTCATATCGAGGAAAAAAAAATTATGAATAAAATACAAAATCCAATACAGGACATTCCAAGATCCTACCAATAATTCCCCTAATTAAACTTTATTCAACTATAAAATCTGAACATAACCAATGACTTATATGTATCCCAGTAGACTTATAGTCTGAAACAAAAGCCTATTTAAATTTGCCAACCTATCCCCACCATTTAAAAAATGATGTTTCAATAACTAACGTGGTTATACATCACGTTGATTGATGTAGGTCATCATTGCGTATGAGCTGGACCTTTCCCTGAAGGAAAAATTTTAAGGCTTTTCTAACCTTTCCTGGCCAACTACCATCTTGGAAACTCAAATCTGTTGTCAAGCACGTACAGCTGTGTTCCGGCAGCTGTACTTAAAAGCTAGTTTGCCCACTAGGTTTAACGTGCTTACCATCTTAGACCACGTTGTCATTTAACATTTTGGGGTGTAAGGGGTGTCGAATAACATCATAAGACTTGAGACACCCAAGCCAACCTCACTTGCACGTGCTGCACCCGGCTGAATAACGAACGAGGCAATGGCGAAAGCAGGGTGGTAGGGTTTTACAGCCTGACTGGGTCGCAACCACCATGTACATGGCGAAAAAGCCCGTTATAGTGATTCGCTTCTGCGGGTCGCGTTTCGGGATCAGCCTGTGCATATCCAGCTTTTCGCAGGCCGTCGTGACAGCGGCGAGCAGCGATGGATATTGTGTCACTCAATGGTCGCCATTGTTTTTGGATTGTACTGTGCTTACCACCAGGCATAGTGCAGTCATTTTGCCGTGCTACAATAAAAAAAAATGAAAAAAATAACATCAGACAAGATGACGGTCCAACGCTAAAACCGTTTTAACAAAATGGTGGTCCCTTAGAACTTTCTAGCGAGTTTCTGCAACAATTCAGAACTCATGATCGATGAATGAACCCCTAATTCACTATTTATGCAGAACAACCAAAGTATGGAATGTTAAATGCCACCACTATTACAGTATATAGGTTCAATCAAAGAAATGTTACAAAAAAAATAAGAGCCAACACACGATAGTCCAAGATAAAGAAAAAACACAGACGTTAAACATACTTCTAAGGTAGCTTTTAATTTAAAACATTCTAGTAGTAATTAAATGATATGCAATCTTTACATTATTTGCAATGCCTTTGTTTTAGATTCCAAACTCGATAATTTTGACTGTTGTGTTTATTTTAATCAATAATCAGAAGTATGTAAAGCAAAGTTATAGAATTTTCTTTTTAGGTTTTTGATTACATTTGCAATCAATTTAATGACATTTGATTTAACAAACTCAATTACGAAACATTATAGAACAGATTCCTCCGCCGCGTCTGTTTGTCTGTCTGTTCGCGATGAGCAGATTCATTAATAGATGAGTGATTCACTGAAGAACTAAAATGTTGGCTTGTATCAATGCAGGCAGATAATATATCAAGAAGTTCAGCGACTGATAAAGCGGTATATGAAAAGCTCTGGGAAGCTCTGATCTAAACACTTATTAGCAGCAAATTAAAATGTAATCGCCGAGCGAAGTTTCTAATGTCTGGCAGACTTTCAATTAATATTTCTAAATGACAAATTTGATATTAAATTATTGGTAAATCGTAACATAAATGTATATATAAGGACAGTATAAAATATGTGACGTCACAATAGATTTTTGCATTTTTATCGATTATTCGTCGATCAAAATTATTGGAACTTTGTAATAAATAAACAGATTCAGGCATAAAATAAGATTTATTCAATTTAAAAAAATACAGATAATATTGCGCAGTCAAACGTCAAAAAAAGAATTGTTAAAAACCTTTTACAGACTATATTCCTATTAAATTTATTGTAATTAATAACTTATGTGGAAAATTATATTAATTATGTATTTAGAAATAACCTCGGTGATATATATAGATTAAAATCTTGAAATTGTATTCACAGATTACGTCATTATTAATTTAAAATATGATATTATAAAAATAGAATTTTCTTGCTAAAATTCTGTTACTATAATGTAATGGTCTCTAAAATAGGGAATGTTCCATCGATGTTTCAAGAACGAATTATATGACGTATGATTTGAAAGAATATTTCGTACATTTTGTCCGTTCGTCATTACGGAAAGTATTTCTTCAATGTGTTATTTTTTGGCTTATTTATTTTTTATAAGTTGGCAGCACTGATATGGCTCATTCGCCTATGTACCGCATTTAATTATTTTTTTCTTTCTAATGATACATTGAAAAGGTACGTTGTGAAGTTATTGTATATAAAATGCTCGTAAAGTAAGATTAATAATAAATAAAATATGGCAAAGTAATATATAGTTTTATTTGTATGCACTAGTGGTCGAGATTCGACCATAATTAATTTTGACCTTCAATAAGACAAAAAAATAAATAAAGATAAATTAATTATCAAAAATTTATTAATTTATATTATGAATACGTATACTATATTATTATAAAATTAGCCTAAAATTACACCAGTTAATTTCAAAGGGCATGTAAGGTATGGAACGTAAGTCATGTTAAAAATAGTGAATGTAGGATGAAAAAGGGTAGTTGGAACGTAAGAGTAAAATGACGGATAACTAAACCTCTTTTTAATTTACATGCGTGTGTCATTTAAGCAGTAATGTATATTTTAATAGAATTAATATGTTTTTAATGCATTTTATATATAAAAAAGTTGCTTTGTACACTTCACCTCCATATAAACTATGCCAAATTTCACGTTCATCCGTTCGCGCAATTCGCTTAAAAAGGGGTACAAAGTTTCCGCTTCTTGTTTTTCAGCACAAATTGTGAATTAATAATAATATAGTACAAAGTTTCCGCTTCACGTATGAATATATAAAATTACTAGCCATTGCTTGCGGCTTCGCACGGGACTAAAATTCTGTTACTATAATGTAATGGTCTCTAAAATAGGGAATGTTCCATCGATGTTTCAAGAACGAATTATATGACGTATGATTTGAAAGAATATTTCGTACATTTTGTCCGTTCGTCATTACGGAAAGTATTTCTTCAATGTGTTATTTTTTGGCTTATTTATTTTTTATAAGTTGGCAGCACTGATATGGCTCATTCGCCTATGTACCGCATTTAATTATTTTTTTCTTTCTAATGATACATTGAAAAGGTACGTTGTGAAGTTATTGTATATAAAATGCTCGTAAAGTAAGATTAATAATAAATAAAATATGGCAAAGTAATATATAGTTTTATTTGTATGCACTAGTGGTCGAGATTCGACCATAATTAATTTTGACCTTCAATAAGACAAAAAAATAAATAAAGATAAATTAATTATCAAAAATTTATTAATTTATATTATGAATACGTATACTATATTATTATAAAATTAGCCTAAAATTACACCAGTTAATTTCAAAGGGCATGTAAGGTATGGAACGTAAGTCATGTTAAAAATAGTGAATGTAGGATGAAAAAGGGTAGTTGGAACGTAAGAGTAAAATGACGGATAACTAAACCTCTTTTTAATTTACATGCGTGTGTCATTTAAGCAGTAATGTATATTTTAATAGAATTAATATGTTTTTAATGCATTTTATATATAAAAAAGTTGCTTTGTACACTTCACCTCCATATAAACTATGCCAAATTTCACGTTCATCCGTTCGCGCAATTCGCTTAAAAAGGGGTACAAAGTTTCCGCTTCTTGTTTTTCAGCACAAATTGTGAATTAATAATAATATAGTACAAAGTTTCCGCTTCACGTATGAATATATAAAATTACTAGCCATTGCTTGCGGCTTCGCACGGGGAAAGCACTTTTTTTTTGGGGGAAGGATTAAGCTATGTTCTTTTCTCTATCCTTGAGTACGAATATACATAACGACAGGTGAGTATTTAAGGCGTGAAAACGTAACAAACAATTTCAAATTTAATTAGCATATATACCATCACGCTGCTATCTCTAGGGACAGCAATTAACATACAAAGTGTAGGTTAGAAACTAGAATTTTGAGATGCCACAATAACTCCCTGGAAATTTCGAAAATTACATATTGTTACATGTAAATTATCACAGTGCACTTGTAATATTATTACCCACACAACAATGGTAGTAATCACGGAACAAAGAATAGACGGCAGTAATGATCTAGAAGATTGGTTGCCAAAAGTACAGAAAATAATAACCGCAAACGCAGTTGTGGGTATCAGCTAGTATTAAATATAATAAAGTCGTATGTGATCATGCATTTAGCTTTAGATATTGGTTCATTTGGATTTGGACACTAATGTGTCCAAATAAAGTGGAAATGGATTTCAGCCTTTTTTAAATCATAACCTCTTTCAATATAATTTATGTTATTGACAAATCTAGTAACTTAGCAACATCGATTTAACTTTATTGTTTTTATACATATACAATCGTATCAGCTAAACAAATTGAAACACATAATTTACTGGGACAAGTGATCAAATTTAGAAAGAATGGCTTGCAATGAAAACATAATAAAGAATATTGCGAACGAAGTGGTGAGGAATTGCCAAGGAAATAACGTCACTGTAGACCCAGAGTTCGTGGTATACCTTATCGACTTGCTACTTCTAAATCCTAAATATGGAATGTTATTCTCCAAGACAATAAACAGGAATAATTTGGAGTATTTTGTAGAAGAATGCGTGAAAATACTAATACGTAAGTATATTGTCTAAGACGAGTACAAAATTTACTAATTAAACTTTATTATTATTTATTTTACTTTTGGCACCCAATCTTCTAGTAGATAACCGCTGCCATCGTTGAGTAGGTCATATTACAAGTTTCTTGCGATCATGAAATAACAAGATCGTGACCGCCTTTTTAGAACTTTCCAGGGGGTTTATGTAGCAAGTCAGAATCCTTGTTCCGTGGTATTACTTCCCATGCATTTTACTTGTCCATAATAACCAAACTATAGTACGTAAAACACCACCAATATTGGTAGTCCGATTAAGCTTTTAAGACCTTACTGGGTCACTAACGTAGTCATATCGAGGAAAAAAAAATTATGAATAAAATACAAAATCCAATACAGGACATTCCAAGATCCTACCAATAATTCCCCTAATTAAACTTTATTCAACTATAAAATCTGAACATAACCAATGACTTATATGTATCCCAGTAGACTTATAGTCTGAAACAAAAGCCTATTTAAATTTGACAACCTATCCCCACCATTTAAAAAATGATGTTTCAATAACTAACGTGGTTATACATCACGTTGATTGATGTAGGTCATCATTGCGTATGAGCTGGACCTTTCCGTGAAGGAAAAATTTTAAGGCTTTTCTAACCTTTCCTGGCCAACTACCATCTTGGAAACTCAAATCTGTTGTCAAGCACGTACAGCTGTGTTCCGGCAGCTGTACTTAAAAGCTAGTTTGCCCACTAGGTTTAACGTGCTTACCATCTTAGACCACGTTGTCATTTAACATTTTGGGGTGTAAGGGGTGTCGAATAACATCATAAGACTTGAGACACCCAAGCCAACCTCACTTGCACGTGCTGCACCCGGCTGAATAACGAACGAGGCAATGGCGAAAGCAGGGTGGTAGGGTTTTACAGCCTGACTGGGTCGCAACCACCATGTACATGGCGAAAAAGCCCGTTATAGTGATTCGCTTCTGCGGGTCGCGTTTCGGGATCAGCCTGTGCATATCCAGCTTTTCGCAGGCCGTCGTGACAGCGGCGAGCAGCGATGGATATTGTGTCACTCAATGGTCGCCATTGTTTTTGGATTGTACTGTGCTTACCACCAGGCATAGTGCAGTCATTTTGCCGTGCTACAATAAAAAAAAATGAAAAAAATAACATCAGACAAGATGACGGTCCAACGCTAAAACCGTTTTAACAAAATGGTGGTCCCTTAGAACTTTCTAGCGAGTTTCTGCAACAATTCAGAACTCATGATCGATGAATGAACCCCTAATTCACTATTTATGTAGAACAACCAAAGTATGGAATGTTAATGTGGCACACTATTACAGTACATAGGTTCAATCAAAGAAATGTTACAAAAAAAAAATAAGGGCCAACACACGATAGTCCAAGATAATACAGAAAAAACACAGACGTTAAACATACTTCTAAGGTAGCTTTTAATTTAAAACATTCTTTATATTTTACTTAACAAAGTCAAAGCTTCACAAGGTTTAGTCTAAATCCGTCCCTACTAAAGACTAAACGAGGCTGATTCTAGAGACAAGCTATAATAAAATAGATAAAACCTCCATAAAAAAACAGTAATGGCAACAGGAAGCCACTAACAATGTAGTTGAATATAAAGTGAAATTAACTCGTATATCACAGGTGGTGACGCATCAACAAACACTTTAAAAATGCAATTCATAATACAAACGAACTACGATAAACTACAAAATTTAATAGACAAGCATTTGGAATCTATTAACAGTTGTCTACGACCGTTAGTTAATGAGATTCTAGAAGAGGAGCCAGAGCATAACGATGACGCCGGATTTAAAAAGCTTTTTAGAAAAATTTCAATCTATATTATACTTTGCAGTGGTTTAGGTAATCCAGGAATTATCGTGGTAAGCCATTGACAAATGTTATCATCACTCTAACGTAATCTTCATTTCAATTAAATCTTCATGACACCATAGACACTTTATATAGATACTTCGTGAACAATGGGAACTCATTTTAGAGACAACTTAGTAAATACCAGCGGCTCAAAACATCGTGAGGAAATTTGGACGCTATAAATATCTCTCACACGCATCATCATCATCATCAGCCTGTAAGGATCCTACTGCAGGGACATAGGCTTTTTCGCGAAGGAAGGTGGGGCATAATCACCACGTCAGCCCACCACGTATTAACGATTTCAAACTCTGAGAAATCCACAGTTCTATATTTTCCCACATATGTTCAGGTATCCTCACAATATTTTCCTTCACCGTCAGCCGATAGTGTCACCAATTTAAAGTAGTAAATACTTTAAAGTAGTAAATACACGCGAATTCCAAAAAAGGCGTTGGTTTTTCTGGTACATGTTTCGCCAGGGTTCGAACTTACGGTCATCTGGTTGATATTCCACCGGTCAAACCACTAGACCACCACGACTAGCATAATATCCAAAAATATATTAAGTTGTAGTTCGCTCACACAGCCACAGTTGGGAAAAGATTTTCAGCTGGCTGTAAGAAACATCTAAAGAGCTGATTATCGTAATCATGTTACCCTCATTTTAGACTCTAAAAGAAGGGATGGCTGCTTTAGAAAGCGTCCTATCTATGGATGATCTCAAAGTATTTGTGGCTCTACCACGTACAGAAAAAGTGACCCAATTGAACGAACTGGTGGAAGTGGTTTCAGGAGTAAGACTGTTTAATAGAGATTGTAAGAAGGGTGGAGAAGGGATACCCGACTGTAAGTAATTTAGGTTTTTCTTATATATACGTACGAAAGTTTCAACTAAGCTGATGATTATGAAGGCAGAATCATTTTCTACAATCTAGTTTTATCTACTTATACTAATATTATAAAGCGGAAGAGTTTATTTGTAAATACTGAAATTTTTTTTCAGTGTTAGATAGCTCATTTATTGCTATATATCACGTTAAGACCAATAGGAGTGGAGCACTAATGAATAATGTTTCAAAATCGGTATTTTTTAGCGTTAGCCCAAAGTGACTATTCCACGCGGACGAAGTCGCGGGCAGAAGCTAGTATATAGAAATAAATACTTTTATTAGTAAATCTTCAGACCTAAATACAGTCGATTGAAACTTGAATTCCGAAATTCCTATTCCGTTAATATAATTCGATTTGGGCTACAAATTGTAAGCTAAATTATCTGCGTCAACAATTTAAGAACTATTATTCACTGTCTCAAAAAATCGAAATCGAGCAATAAAATACTTAAGCGTACGGATTTCTGTAATAATATTAGAAAAAATATTTTTACTATCTAGTAATCGAATTAAATGTACATTGAAATATAATGTAAGCATGTTTTATACTTTATGGGATTTAACGTTTGACCACATCTCATCTGATGTAACCTTCTCTAAGATGGTAAAGACGTTAAACCTACAGGGAGCTGGCTCCCAAGTGTGTGTGCCGGAACACACCAACCTGTGCTTGGCGATAGATTTATTATTTATTTTTCTCGTAGTACGGCAAAATGACTGCACTAAGCACAGTACAATCCAAAAACAATGGCGACCACCGATTGACACAGTGTCCATCGCCGGTCGCCGCTGTCATGCCGGCATGCGTAAAGCTGGATATCCACAGGCTGATCCCGAAACGCGACCCGCAGAAGCGAATCACTATGACGGTCTTTTTCGCTATATACATGGTGGTTGCGACCCAGTCAGGCTGTAAAACCCTACCACCCCGCTTTCGCCATTGCCTCGTTCGTTATTCAGCAGGGTGCAGCACGTGCAGGTGAGGTTGGCTTGGGTGTCTCTAGTGTTATGATGTTATTCGACATCCCTTACACTCCTAGATTAGATAGATTTTCGATTTGACTGTGGTAGCTAGCCAGACGGTCTTAGAAAAAACCCTATCACCAAGCTGCGGTTTGATCATGATGTTTTCCTTCCCCGGAAGCTCCGAGTTAGTTGCAAGGATTTGAACCTACGTCCACGGATGCTGTGTCCGAACACACTATCATACAAGCAATATAATTGATGAAATGAATTGTATTATTATGTAATATAATTAATTATATACAAAAGTAAAACTGGCGCTATAGGATAATCGTTGCTATTAGAACGAACATTTTGGGATACGGAATTTGAATGTAATTAAATTGCAGTACCGTTCAACCTTGTGGATGCTGGTAAAGCCTGCCTGACATCGTTATCTAATTCTCTTATAACCGTGATGCAACGTGTCAACACCCTTACCACCGCTGTAGAGCACTCTATTATCATTGAAGACGAGACTGGAAATGTCCTCATTGATGTCATACCCCATTCTGAATTAACAATGTAATTATATTTATTTTTATTATTATCAACTTTTTAGAGTAAATTCAAATGGTATTAAGTGATTATTTGATTTAAAATATCATAGTTTATAAGAAAAAGGCATATTTTCATGTTCAGATGTTTACAAGATTGTGCATTAGAGAAAGATAGTTGCAGAGAAAAACATTAGAAAATGTTTATTAGGAACTTAAGTTGGTAAATTTACCATGTCCTCTTTTATAGGTATAAATCATAGATTCATCATGGTATTTTCTATTTGACTTAAGAATATTTATCGCTTCTTGTAATTCTTTGTAGGATAGCATTAGACCACAAAATCATCTTCACAAAAAAACAAAAACAATTATTTTTAATTGTTCCAAATGTTCGTCAATAGTTAACGTAACATAATTTAATTTTTCAATATTATTAATACTGTAGGTTGTATAGAAGTTCTAAGAATCTAAATCTAACGTCTCTGTAGTTTATAGGTTTAAAATAAAAAAATTGTTGCAGGTGTCTAGGAATAAATAATAAAATACATTTTAATATTTTTTAGAGATAGACAGACTGCTGTCTGTTTGTCATTTTGATTGAACACGCATCACTACTAAAGTACTACGTCTTCGATAAAACCTCATATCATAAAGCATATTCAAGAGTAACACTTGGTCTTTCTTTCATTAAAATCAATCCACTCTCTCACAAGTTATTGTTATTTAGTCTAGGAATAAATAATAAAATATATTTTAATATTTTTTAGAGATAGACAGACTGCTGTCTGTTTGTCATTTTGATTGAACACGCATCACTACTAAAGTACTACGTCTTCGATAAAACCTCATATCATAAAGCTTGGTCTTTCTTTCCTTAAAATCAATCCACTCTCTCACAAGTCATTGTTATTTGAATGACGGTTCGAATTAAGTACGAAAAAAGAGTAGGCAGATAAATACAATTCAATCTCTTACAAAAATTGAATAGTATGTAATGTGTAAATAATATCTAAGACACCTAGTAAACGTAAGACTTATATTTTTATTAAGTACCACGCGGACGAAGTCGCGTGCTCAACTAGTAAATAAATATGCAACGAAGCAATTAAAACCAATAGCAATGTAATCCTTTCAGAGACCACTACAAGGAAATATTTGATCTGCTCTCGTTCTACAGACAATACGAGGTGTTTATTCGTAAACTTCTCTCTGATATGGAAACCATGACGCATAAGGGTACACAGTATGTGGATAAGGCTAAAGTCATTTTAGAAGAGTTACATGCAACTGTAAAGTACAAAAGCGCTGTGCCAGTTGTCGCGGTGTTTGTAAGTTTGTTATCCTATCGTCTTATGGTGGAAGGGTTGGAAACTCACCATAGTGACCATCATTTAGTTTGCCGCGTTTCTAGAACAAATAGCATATGTTCAAATACACTTTTGAATACATGTCTATCTTACAATTTCTTATATGCATGAGTAGCTAGCTTAGTTTAGCTTAGACATATTCGCGTTGTATCCATGGTAATAGCCCACCAGGTTTGGCTACTCTGGTAGCCTTAAACCTGTTGCAAAAGCGGCGAAGTGCTTAAGCGCTCGCCTTAGTAGTCTGGTGAAGCTGTGAAGTCCCTTTAGGACAATAGCGTGGTCAGTACCAAAACAAAATCTGCAATTGTATAGGACGTCAATATTTGCTCTCTTGCTTAATACTAATCCAGCTACTGCAGATTACCATCCAGTTTTTTTTATCTAATTATTTACAGATCAATTTTAAACACTTTTACCATTAGTAAGGTTAAAAAATTAATGGAAATTAGCAACCTTGGTATATTATTATATACCCTATTATATACCCTGTCTGTCTACAGGGAAGTATATTATCATACGTAAGATCACCCCCAGCTAATAGTGTTTAATAAATCCAAAACTGGGATTTAGTTTCATCACTATAGCTTTTCATTAACCCTAGATGTGCTAGTGAACTTCAGAACTAGTGGTAAAACGTGGCAACTGGGTCTTACTGGATCATATTCAACACAGACCATGTGTAAAATCGGCTACAGTAGCATATTTAGGTATTTCGCGTCAAGCAGGATGTATGTACTTATATATAATACATGGTCATAAACTCACCATAGTGACCATCATTTAGTTTGCCGCGTTTCTAGAACAAATAGAATATGTTCAGATGCTAATAAGCCACTAATAGTAGTAACAATTGCTGATGAATTATTGATTTAGATTCTGAGCTTAAGTTAACCTAAATTGCATTATACCTTTACGTTATTTCTCCTTATATAGTTATTTCTCATTATATAGTTATTTCTCGTTGGAACGTAGTCGTAATGCCTTACTGTTAAGTTGGTGAGACTTTTTGGTTACTATAGAATAAGAAGTTCACCAAGTTATTCCATTCTACTTATGCACGTTATGTTAAGAGCACTTTTTTTTATTACTTTATATGTTTCTTAGCATTTGAACACATCTGATGTTAAATAACGAAGTGATCTAAGATGGTAAACACGCTAAAACCTAGAGGGAGCTGGCTCTCTAGTGCGTGTGACGGAACACACCAACAGGTGCTTGGCGGCAGATTTACCGCTTGAGGGTGGTGGCTAGTCAGGCGGACTTAGAGAAAGCCTTCTCACCATGCAACCGTACACTTCCACAAATACCTTTTTAGTATGTGTTTTTTAAGTCTGTCGTCATTTATTCTATAGCCATTGTTCTCCAAGCTGTGGCAAGTTTGGCGCGCAATGCAGAACGTAATGTATCTTGTGTCGACCGCTAACAGACTTATGTCAATGTTGGCCGCTATACAAGAGCACACCAAGATACCTCATGACGTGGTAGATAAGATGCTAAACGGGAAGAAAGTTGTTTGTGATCAGGTATGTTCTATAAAACAAATAACAACATCGACATATTTGGTGATGCATTTGGATCATTCAAGCTGCACTTGATTAAAAACATAACTTAATTGTGTACTTATAAAAAAAACTGTTATTCTGTCTATATAGATACTAATTAGAATTAATTTATTTTGTCATCTATTAATGTCATGCATGCCTGTGATTGTAATTATTACACTGTAATTTTATTTTGTAATTTACCACATGTAATTTTATCTATGTGTAATATTTATGTTGGTGTGCTAAATACAAAAAAAACTTAGTATATACGCATTTATTTTGCAAAAACGTTTTTTGAAGTGAAACTTCTTTAGGCGCATGAGGGTAAAATTTTTACAGATGTAACGTCACGCAGGTATACAACGGAAGTGACGTCATTTGCAGTAAACGCAGATTTTTCATCTATTTTTATTATTATTATTATTTGTTTTTCTATTGCTTTTTTATTATTTTTTTTATATAAAAAACAAAAAATGCATATAACAATGTTTGACTTTTTGAAGTGAAACTTCTTTAGGCGCATGAGGGTAAAATTTTTACAGATGTAACGTCACGCAGGTAGGTAACGGAAGTGACGTCATTTGCAGTAAACGCAGATTTTTCTGTTGATCTGATGTTTTTTTTTCTGTTTTTCTAAAGTTTTAGATTTGTATAAATATAAACAAGACTTATAAATTAGTTCGCCAAAGAAGATTCATTTCTGACATGTGTACTTTGTACGCACGCACTTTTTTTTAAATCATGTCATAAGAGGAGATGTCAACCCAGAAAAGATTTATGTATGAAGGTGGGTGGATATAGGACTACATGAAGTTAGAAGAAGGTGTAAATGGATTGTGTAAAGAATGATACGTGGCCCCTGTTAAAACTTTTCAGGGTGTATTTGTGGCATCTCAGAATTCGTGCTTCGTGGTATACCCGGGTGGCAGTTATTTTATAAGTAGTAGTTAGTTTTGTTACCCACGAGGGCAACTCCTGTTTCCCCTCACACCTAGAATCCTTTAAATATAACGCTAGTGTGCATCGTGCGAGCTGCGCTATCAATCTTCGTTAACACGCCGCGCGTGATACTGTCGAGAACGAACGCAGATCACGCCGTGATGAAAATATGTATATTTTGTGAACGGACGCTATATCGTTTTTATTAGGTGATATGAAACAAGAGTGCCTCCACCGCAGCAGTATACCAGTGATTGGCCAAACCCCTGCCAAGTGAATGTGTATGTTTTCTTTTACCCTGCTCAATCGATTGTATACCTTTGAATCCCGTGATTAAGCATGTATCCGTAATACTCTTGCCTTCGCTCACTGCTAAAAGTACAGTCCACATCTCTCCTTATATTAAACCGGCAATCAATGGAGTTGAAGAACAAGTGATTTGACCACACTACCTACCTACCTACCGGTTCAAGCCACTATTCCGTCCACCGGGGTATCATTATTTCCTGTTCACTTCACTGGTGCACAATAACCGAATTATATTACGCAAAATGCTACAAAATATACAGTCAAATAATATATTATGAATAAAATATAAAAGACACTACATGACAGACTAAGATCCTGCCAAAAACTCATGCTATGGGCTAGCTTGGCGGTTATTGCCGTATCTTCCGTCGAGAGGAAATATTTAACCCAGTAGTGGGACCTTTATAAGTTGGTATTATTGTCTAAAGGATGTAACTGATTTAAAAAATTACAGGAAAGAATGAACAGTCGTATCACCATGGAAGAACGACTAGCGCTTTGTTCTCTGAAGAACTATGTGGCATACAACGAAAATAATACTATCATGAATGAAAAGCATATCCAGGTCGGTGTTTTTTATTACATTTATTAGAGAAACTTAGTACATTTTGGTTTTATGACTGTGGATTATAAATGGTAAGGTATTTTTGCTCGGTTTAATCTAGGGTATCATACGCGTAGCAAAAGTTTTATGTGGCAGGTAGTGTACTAGCAGTATCTTTATAGGTAGCCGATATAACTGATGAGGTTAAATAGGCTTAGTAGTGGTGATCGACGAACTGGTGAACGTTGCAGAATATCAATCAATAAATAAGGCAAAGGAGCCATATTACATCTCAGAAACTCGCTAGACAATTAATGGGGAAGCAATGCCATAGCGGGTCTTAAGCGGACCCTGTGTTAAAATTTCATGTGGGGATGTGTGTAATTTATTCTCATGACATGAGATTTAGGAATAATTAGGAACAAACACTGTTATTAGCTTGACATTTTCATTATAAATTTATTCACACTATTTTGTTATTGAATTGCGGATAACACTTTACGAATTTTTATACAAATCAAGGCCCCCGTAGCTTGGGACCTCTTATTATTGATGTGGCTGATGTGACCGTAGCTTTAGTCTGGTGAAGCTGTGACGGCCCGTCACGCCAATAGCGTAGTCAGTTCGAAAAAAAAACGACAGTAGCTACTTGCGCCTCTATGACGAGGTCCTTTGTCCAGAAGTAGAACGTAATGTATAATATGAAAAATAACGCACATATCAATTGTTTATCACCATCTTAGCCGAGGGATGTATACTTCTGGACAAAGGACCTCGTCATAGAGGCGCAAGTAGCTACTGTCGTTTCATATTATACATTACGTTCATAATGATCATCGGTTGATGTTTTTTTTTCTTTAGTTTTATTATTGGCAACCAATCTTCCAGGTTATTACTGCCACTTTCGAGTAGGTAATAAAATAATATTACAAGTGTCTTGTGATAATGTCAATATTCTATCAAGTTGGTGGTCCTTTGTTAGAGCTTTCCATGGAGATTTGGTGACATCTCAGAATTCATGCTCGGTGGTATTATTTCTCATCCACTTCGTTGTGCACAATAACCAAACTATATTACGCAATACACCACCAATATTACAAAACATATATTCAAATAACACAAGATTATGATTAAAATATAAAAGCGACAACATGATAGACTAAGGTCCGCCAAAAACTCCGATGGAGACATTACATACGAGTCTATTTGTTAGATTTTGACGAATTATGTGAAATGTTATTCTTTTGTAGTACTTAGGCTTCTGTGCATTGTGCCTCACCGTGGGAGCCCTCGTGCCGAGTAATATGAAATTGGGTCTGATCAAGGCCAATGGAAATCGGTATGGATTCTGCTCCGTTAGAATGGCTACGAGGTTCGAAGCGAATCACTATAACGGGCTTTTTCGCCATATACATGGTGGTTCCGACCCAGTCAAGCTGTAAAACCCTATCACTCCGCATTCGCCATTGTCTCATTCGTTATTCAGCAGGGTGCACCACGTGCAGGTGAGGTTGGCTTGGATGTCTCAAGTCTTAGATGTTATTTGACACCCCTTACACCCCAGTAGCTTTGCTCGGGTTAGTAAAAATTTGAACTGACAGGAACTTGTTCCTTAACCTTTTTTGGATGAAAGGTACCCTATGCTCTTTTCTGTATCCCTGAGAAATTTTATGTTAATCGGTTCAATAATTAAAGCGTGGAAGTGTAAAAAATATTGTTACTTTCGCATTTATAATATTAGTTGGTATTATGCTGGGTTTCTGAGGTACTTTAATTGTATTTTATCTGATCAATAGCGTTATCGTTTCGATAACTTGTCAAATTGCGTTTCTGAACACACCATCATACGATAAATATCAGTAAAACTCAACGATCCATTTGACAGTTTATCTTATGGATAACTTTGTTTTTTTTTTTTTTATACTATTGGCAGCAAACGAACATGCGGGTTACCTTATGGTAAGTGATCACCACCGTCCATGGACACCTGCGACACGAGAAGAATCACAGATGCGTTGCCGGCCTTTGAGAAAGGAATAGGCTCGTTTTTTGAAAAAAGGCAGATTGTATTGTTCTGGAAACGCTGCCGCTGGGAGTTCATTCCAGAGAACTGTCGTACGCGGAAAAAACGCACGTGAGAAGCGCACAGTGCACGACTTCCAACCATCGAGATGACATTGATGGAATTTCAGTCCCTGACGAGTCGTTCTGTAACGGAACTCAGCAGCAGGTATCAATCCAAACAGTTCTTCAGAGCATTCTCCGTGGTAGATCTTATAGAGGACGCAAAGCGACGCAACGTCCCTACGAAGCGCCAGAGTGTCTAGCCTTAAGGAGAGCACCTGGTTGCCGATGATTCGAGCCGCTCGACGTTGGATTCGGTCAAAAGGAAGTAGGTGACATTGAGGTGCTCCGGCCCAGAGGTGGGAACAATATTCCATGTGTGGACGGACTTGCGCCTTATAAAGCTGAAGGCGGTGATCCGGTGTGAAATACCGTCCTGCTCTGTTAAGAACACCTAATTTTTTTGAGGCCAGTTTTGCTCTGCCTTCCAAATGACCACCAAACTGAACGTTGCTTGATATATCGACACCCAGGATACTGATTTTAGGCTTGGCGACTAAGGGGACTCCCTGAAAGATAGGAACTGCGTCAAAGAGGGTCTTTTTTGCGGTGAAGATACAGACTTGCGTTTTAGTGGGGTTGAACTCGACCAGATTTTGTTTTCCCCAATCTGAGACACACTCGAGAGACGTCTCTATCTCATATACAAGTCTATTACGGCTCTCATAAACGCGTTCCCGAGAAACACCTGCACGACTGGTATAAAAAGAATCCACCGTACTGTCATCTGCATAGCAATGAATGTTACTGATTTGCAACAAATCATTGATATGCAGGAGAAATAGGGTGGGAGATAGAACACAGCCTTGCGGGACACCAGCACTCACAGACCTAAGATCCGAGCATGCTCCGTCAACGACGACTTTTATGCTCCGATCCGTGAGAAAACTAGACACCCAATTGCATAGTTTCTCGGGGAGTCCATACGAAATCAGCTTCGTGAGGAGCGCATTGTGCCACACTCGATCGAAGGCCTGAAGCTAGTAATGTATACGCGTGTTTCTTACAATAATTTCTTTTGACGTCAGTTGATGGCTGAATGAAAAATTGTATACGTTATAATATAAGTTTACTAACTAAATTTCAAGAAATCGTATACAATTTTTCAAGGTATTTGGCACTTTTGGATGACAAGTTTGCTGACTACAGGTCTAAACCTTGTGTCATATTATTTCTTTTCATCTAGATACATTAACGAGGTCCTCGACCACGCAAGGAACAATCCGCATGTGATCAATCTGTTGAACATCGTAGAAGAAGTCTTCAGGGTTAAGGAAATCGAAAATCTAACTGTGAAACATGTGGCTAAGAGTTAGTATCATTATTAAGCTTAAAGAGATCTTCTATATATAAAACTGTTATATCTTATGTACTTGTGTTATAATATACTTCTTTATTTTATAATCGGGAACTAATCTTCTAGTAGATTATTACTGCCATTGTCGAGTAATTAATGATATTATATAAAGTTTCTGGCGATTATTTCAATGTTCTAACAAGATGGTGGCCGTCTTGTTAGAACTTTCCAGTGAGTTTTTGTAGCAAGTCAGAATCCATGATCCGTGGTATTATTTCCCATCCATTTCACTTGTGCACCGGACCATATTGGGTAAAATGTCACAGATATTACAAAATATATCAAATAACACAAGATTATTAATAAAATATTAAATCCACTACATGACGTTCCAAGCTCCCGCAAAAAACTGAGTTATATACTTATGTTGTATGTCAAATATAAATGTAAAGAATTTTCGAAATTCGTGTATATTTACTAATTTAAATTAGTAACATTATCGGCTAACGGTGAAGCAAAATATTGTGAGGAAACCTGAACAGGAGAAATGTTCTTGTAGTACGACTATACGTAGGAAAATTTATAGCTGTGGATTTCTCAGAGCTTGGAATCGCCAATACGTCGTGGGCTAACGCGGGCATTATGCCCATAACTTTCCTTCGGGAAGAGGCCTATGGCCCTGCAGTGGGTTTCTTATAGGCTGGTGATGATGATGTATACTAGGAATAAATAATAAAATACATTTTAATATTTTTTAGAGATAGACAGACTGCTGTCTGTTTGTCATTTTGATTGAACACGCATCACTACTAAAGTACTACGTCTTCGATAAAACCTCATATCATAAAGCATATTCAAGAGTAACACTTGGTCTTTCTTTCATTAAAATCAATCCACTCTCTCACAAGTTATTGTTATTTAAATGACGGTTCGAATTAAGTACGAAAAAAGAGTAGGCAGATAAATACAATTCAATCTCTTACAAAAATTGAATAGTATGTAATGTGTAAATAATATCTAAGACACCTAGTAAACGTAAGACTTATATTTTTATTAAGTACCACGCGGACGAAGTCGCGTGCTCAACTAGTAAATAAATATGCAACGAAGCAATTAAAACCAATAGCAATGTAATCCTTTCAGAGACCACTACAAGGAAATATTTGATCTGCTCTCGTTCTACAGACAATACGAGGTGTTTATTCGTAAACTTCTCTCTGATATGGAAACCATGACGCATAAGGGCACACAGTATGTGGAAAAGGCTAAAGTCATTTTAGAAGAGTTACATGCAACTGTAAAGTACAAAAGCGCTGTGCCAGTTGTCGCGGTGTTTGTAAGTTTGTTATCCTATCGTCTTATGGTGGAAGGGTTGGAAACTCACCATAGTGACCATCATTTAGTTTGCCGCGTTTCTAGAACAAATAGCATATGTTCAGATGCTAATAAGCCACTAATAGCAGTAACAATTGCTGATGAATTATTCATTTAGGTTCTGAGCTTAAGTTAACCTAAATTGCATTATACCTTTACGTTATTTCTCCTTATATAGTTATTTCTCCTTGGAACGTAGTCGTAATGCCTTACTGTTAAGTTGGTGAGACTTTTTGGTTACTATAGAATAAGAAGTTCACCAAGTTATTCCATTCTACTTATGCACGTTATGTTAAGAGCACTTTTTTTTATTACTTTATATGTTTCTTAGCATTTGAACACATCTGATGTTAAATAACGAAGTGATCTAAGATGGTAAACACTCTAAAATCTAGAGGGAGCTGGCTCTATAGTGCGGGTGCCGGAACACACCAACAGGTGCTTGGCGGCAGATTTACAACTTGAGAGTGGTAGCTAGTCAAGCGCACTTAGAAAAAGCCTTGTCACCATGCAACCGTACACTTTCACAAATTACCTTTTTAGTATGTGTTTTTTAAGTTTCTCGTCATTTATTTCATAGCCATTGTTCTCCAAGCTGTGGCAAGTTTGGCGCGCAATGCAGAACGTAATGTATCTTGTGTCGACCGCTAACAGACTTATGTCAATGTTGGCCGCTATACAAGAGCACACCAAGATACCTCAAGACGTGGTAGATAAGATGCTAAACGGGAAGAAAGTTGTTTGCGATCAGGTATTTTTTATATCACTTATTATATACGCATTTATTTTGCAAAAACGTTTATTTAAAATCATGTCATAGGAGGAAATGTCAACCCAGAAAACATGAAGTTAGAAAAAGGTGTAAATGGATTGTGTAAAGAATGATACATGGCCCCTGTTAAAACTTTCCAAGGAGTATTTGTGGCATCTCAGAATTCGTGCTTCGTGGTATTCGCAAGTGGTAGTTATTTTATAAGTAGTTTTGTTGTAATCCGCGAGGGCAACTCCTGTTTCCCCCATGCCTAGAATCTTTTAAACACACCTCTTGTGTGTATCATGCGAGCCGCGCGATCAGCATTCGTCAACGCGCCGCGCGTGATACGTGAACGGACTGTGTCGCGAACCAACGCAAGCCACGCCGCGTGTGAAAATATGTGTATTATTGTCAAAAGGATGTAACTAATTGAAAAAATTACAGGAGAGAATGAACAGTCGTATCACCATGGAAGAACGACTAGCGCTTTGTTCTCTGAAGAACTATGTGGCATACAACGAAAATAATACTATCATGAATGAAAAGCATATCCAGGTCGGTGTTTTTTATTACATTTATTAGAGAAACTTAGTACATTTTGGTTTTATGACTGTGGATTATAAATGGTAAGGTATTTTTGCTCGGTTTAATCTAGAGTATCATTCGCTAAGTAAAAGTTTTACGTGGCAGGTAGTGTACTAGTAGTAGTTTTATAGGTTTCGGTAACAATATATTTATTTTGTCATGGTAATTACAAACCGATTTAACTGATAACGTTGTAGAATACCAACCAATAAATAAGGTAAAGGAGCCCTATTACATCTCAGAAACTCGCTGGACGCAAACAGATTATGACCGGTTATTGTGACAATTAATGGGGAAGCAATGCCATAGCGGGTTTTAAGCGGACCCTGTGTTAAAACTTCATGTGGGGATGAGTGTAATTTATTCTCATGACATGAGATTTAGGAAGCATTAGAAACAACAAACATTATTATTAGCTTGATATTTTCATTATTAATTTATTCAGACCATTTTGTTATTGAATTGCGGATAACGCTTTACGAATTTTATTGATGTGGCTGATATGACCGTAGCTTTAGTCTGGTGAAGCTGTGACGGCCCGTCATGCCAATAGCGTAGTCAGTTCGGAAGAAACAACGACAGTAGCTACTCAGCTACTTACGCCTCTATGACGAGGTCCTATGACCAGAAGGTTACATCCCTCGGCTAAGATGGTGATAAACAATTGATATGCGCGTTATTTCTCATATTATACATTACGTTCATGATGATCATCGGTTGATGTTTTTTTTTTCTTTAGTTTTATTATTGGCAACCAATCTTCCAGGTTATTACTGCCACTTTCGAGTAGGTAATAAAATAATATTACAAGTGTCTTGTGATAATGTCAATATTCTATCAAGTTGGTGGTCCTTTGTTAGAGCTTTCCATGGAGATTTGGTGACATCTCAGAATTCATGCTCGGTGGTATTATTTCTCATCCACTTCGTTGTGCACAATAACCAAACTATATTACGCAATACACCACCAATATTACAAAACATATATTCAAATAACACAAGATTATGAATAAAATATAAAAGCGACAACATGATAGACTAAGGTCCGCCAAAAACTCCGATGGAGACATTACATACGAGTCTATTTGTTAGATTTTGACGAATTATGTGAAATGTTATTCTTTTGTAGTACTTAGGCTTCTGTGCATTGTGCCTCACCGTGGGAGCCCTCGTGCCGAGTAATATGAAATTGGGTCTGATCAAGGCCAATGGAAATCGGTATGGATTCTGCTCCGTTAGAATGGCTACGAGGTTCAGCAGAGATCCTAATCGGTGAGTTATTTATATAGGCTTCACTATGAATCTACTTTTACATGTGTGACTTGTTTTATTGCTGTGGAAAAATGGGAAAGGGTGCTGATGTTACTCACGGCCGCTAGAAGTGTAACTCTCATTCCCCTGCACGTGCTCCCCGGGTGCTGCTAAATAGTAAAAAAAATAGAGTAAGCAATCAATCAACGATAATAAAATAGGGATACTCTATTTGACCGTACGATTAAAATAAAGTGGGGCAAGCGGTGTGGTGCTTGGTTTTTCCTCTATATGTGTAAATATATAAAAATCCCTCATCATGATGTTTGTCTACAGTGAACTACGAAACTACTCAACTGCTCTTCATGGAAGTTGCCATTTATGTATAATTTGGTCTTACCAGAGACATAGGATAATTTATATTTCAATTAATGGCCTCATTAGTTTTTAATTAATGTCAATGTTGATTATTGGTATTCATTGTAAGTTTTATTAATCTCGAATAGATGGCGCTTTAAATTAGTGTCTTGGAAATTTTGGGCCAATCGTTATAGATACGTTATAAATGGTGCCACGTTTTAATTCTGAGTCTGTTTTGCAATGACTGGGCCATAGCAACGCGTGGCTGGGGCAAAATATATTAAGATCAAGATAATAAATGACAGACTAACTGTCAGCTAGTAATGTATACGCGTGTTTCTTACAATAATTTCTTTTGACGTCAGTTGATGGCTGAATGAAAAATTGTATACGTTATAATATAAGTTTACTAACTAAATTTCAAGAAATCGTATACAATTTTTCAAGGTATTTGGCACTTTTGGATGACAAGTTTGCTGACTACAGGTCTAAACCTTGTGTCATATTATTTCTTTTCATCTAGATACATTAACGAGGTCCTCGACCACGCAAGGAACAATCCGCATGTGATCAATCTGTTGAACATCGTAGAAGAAGTCTTCAGGGTTAAGGATATCGGAAATCTAGTTGTGAAACATGTGGCTAAGAGTTAGTATCATTATTAAGCTTAAATAGATCTTCTATATATAAAACTGTTATATCTTATGTACTTGTGTTATATTTCTTTATTTTATAATCGGGAACTAATCTTCTAGTAGATTATTACTGCCATTGTCGAGTAATTAATGATATTATATAAAGTTTCTGGCGATTATTTCAATGTTCTAACAAGATGGTGGCCGTCTTGTTAGAACTTTCCAGTGAGTTTTTGTGGCAAGTCACAATCCATGCTCCGTGGTATTATTTCTCATCCATTTCACTTGTGCACAATAACCGGACCATATTGCGTAAAATGTCACCGATGTTACAAAATATAGAGTCGAATAACACAAGATTATGAACAAAATATTAAATCCACTACCTGACATTCCAAGCTCCCGCAAAAAACTGAGTTATATACTTATGTTGTATGTCAAATATAAATGTAAAGAATTTTCGAAATTCGTGTATATTTACTAGTTTAAATTAGTAACATTATCGGCTGACGGTGAACTAAAACATCGTGAGGAAGCCTGAACCTGAAAAATGTTCTTGTAGTACTACTGTATGTAGGAAAATTTATAGCTGTGGATTTCTCAGAGTATGGAATCGCCATTACGTCGTGGGCTGACGCGGGCATTAACTTTCCTTCGGGAAGAGGCCTATGGCCCTGCAGTGGGTTTCTTATAGGCTGGTGATGATGATGTATAAATGCATGGTAATAAATACAGTTCGAGCCAAACTTTTTCCCCGCCCCGAATATAGTTACGCATAACAAAAAATTATGTATTCTATTATATATTAGCTGTGTCCGCGACTTCGTTCGCGTTCAAACAAACAAATAGACATTTCTAAGAATAACTGAAATGTATTTTATTACTTACTAGCTTAGTTAGAATTAGATCGCGTATTTTAGTTATTTTGGGCTGTGGTTAACACGCAGCGGAAGCTCTCAAAATGAAAAAGTAAACTCCGATTTTTAAATATTCTTCATTGGTGTTCCGCTCCTATTGGTCTTAGAGTGATGATATATACGTATATATATAGCCTTCCTCGATATATGAGCTACCTAACACCGAAACAAATTTTACAAATCGGGCCATGAGTTCCTGAGATTAGTGCGTTCAACCAAACAAACAAACTCTTCAGCTTTATAATATGAGTATAGATTCCTAGACACCCGCAACAATTTTTTTAAAGATAAACAAATGCCTATTTTAGATTCTCAGAATAATATTTTAATTTTGTTTTGTATTCAAGCCTTGAGTATATTCTTCGATCAACAATAACAATATCTTACACGCAAGCCCGAACTTGCAGCTATATTCAGAGCGGACAAAATATTGACGCGGACTTCACGCTAATTTGAATCTAAATTAACAGTTCAGACTTCAGAGAAGGATATCCAGACAGACGTGCATCCCGTTGAAAGTTACATAGAGAAGAATTACACATGGGATTTATGGGAATGGAAAAGAAGGGCTTGTCAGTGGGTATGATCAATTAAAATTCCTAAATATGTGTATAATATGAATGATTGTATTTATTATGTTTTCAAGGTGGTAGAGCCACGCTGAAGCTACTACTGGTTTCAACATGAATGGGTCGGCTCGCCCGGGCTAGTACCACCCTCTCACAGAAAACCGACGTGAAGTAACAGTGCTTGCATTGTTGCGTTTCGTACGGTCAGTAAGAGCGTTTGATAACCAACTCCCCAACTCCAGATCCCCTCCGGGAGGGATCCCCACTTCGCCTTCTCCCAAACACAGGCTGGCAACGAACTCGCGACTCTTCTGGTGTTGCAAGTGTCTATGGACGGTGGTGATCACTTAACATCAGTTGACTCACCTGTTCGTTTGCCTCCTACAATATAAACAAAAGTATTCCTACTCTAATACGCAGATTGAAATTAAAATTTATAATTGGATAATATGTTATCAACTATTGATTTCCCATTATCTTTCGTAATTTCCAATTATTAAAATTAAAAATGCGATTTAACTATCCTAAATCGAATAATTTAAATGCCTGCGATCAGAAAAAAAAATTCACTCGCATCGTGGTTTCATAAAACCACACAATGTATTTTTGTTCCCAGGCGACAATAGTCAACTGCAAGACCCATTCGACCCAGACCGACTACAGTCACTTGAGGTCCGAGATTCAATGCCAGACTGTGGAGCCGAGGGACAAGGGGCTGCAGACGATGAGAGACAATGCAGTGAACACGACTGCCGAAAACTTTTTCTTATGGGGTCTGAGAGGGCAGCTCGGCTACGGACAGCACGTCATGGACTTGAGAGAACCGCATTCACCGGACAAAAAGACAGGTGAATAACTTTGTTTTGAGTTCACAATCGCTCTTCCCTCTTACACTTTTGGCTTTTATTTTCCATTAGAACTACTTAGAACTCTTTAGAACTTAGTATATATTACGATACGTAACGATTATAACGTGTAATCTATTTTAAATATGTATCTAAAAATCCAGTGTCATGATGTTTGTTCACGATGAACTCAGAAACTACTCAACCGATCTTCGTAAAAGTTGGCATTTATGTATAATTTGCTCCAAGTTGTAATTTATGTTTCTATGAATGGCCTCAATATTATTTGGATACTGATTAAATGATTGTCAATGTTTATTATTGTTATTAATTGCAAGTTTCGTCAGTCTCAAAGAGATGGCGCTTTAAATTAGTTTGATGACAGAAAACTGTAGGACCGACTGCTATAGTATAATTATAGTGCTGTTTATTTCGCGTGTTTGCCTCTGTACGTATAATATATTTTGTGACAATTAACGACGTAGTGATAGTCTCGATATCGCGTGATTTTCAATAGAAATCAAAGCATTTCAATTTTCACAAAAACATATACTTATATAAAAAAAGTTGTTAATCAAGCGTAAAAAGACAGTACAATTTCCATAAAAATATCTGTACTTTGGACACAACTGATTAAACTTATAAAATTTTAACTTATGGCAGCATAACGCCATCTATCGATATAATGTAGTACTATACTAATAAAAAATGTTTATTATGTTAAACTACATTAAAAAATAAATGGTGGGTAGGGCTCTGGCTAATTCGCAAATACGACAAACGGCATACAAGCATTGCAACTTAGTGCTTACGATGAAACGATCTATTATGATTGCCTAAAGACTGCAGATCTCTTGTGCTTGTTTGTAGACAGTACAGCAGTAATATACCCAAAGAACATGAAAACGCATAGGCAATTGTATTCTATTATACAAAGAAAAAAATTGCTTTAATCCATACATATAATAAGGATGTAAGTGTAACGTGTTTGTACTTTTAATTTTTGTAAAAAAATTGTTGCCGGTGTCTTGGAATAAGTAATAAAATACATTTCAATCAATTTTAGAAATGTCTGTCTGTCCGTTTTTTTTGGACACGAATTACAACTAAAAAACTGCGGTCATGATAAAACCTTTTCCTTAATCATAAAGCATATCTCCGAGTAACATTTAGTCTTTGTTTCGTTAAAATCGGTTCACTCTATCAAACGTTATTGTAATTTTAATGACGACGCGATTTAAGTACGAGAGAACGTAGATAAGTATTCAAATGACTTTATTAGGCACTGTTTTTTACGTAAGGTTCCAAGCGGACGAAGTCGCGGGTACATATAGTTTAATATATAAATAATAAATATTCCTCATGAACGTATAACTGTATCAAAGAATTATCAGTTGAAACCTAGGCCAATAGCGTAGTCAATTCGAGAAAAAAACCTGTCTGCGGAGAGGTTGTCAAGTTCTTGTCAGTCGAATTCAAGTCAGTTATAATTTATAACAAAAAACAACTGATTGAATCTTTCTTTCGAAAATGTTAAATACTATTATTTTAATAAAAAATACAATCGGCCACATTTTGATGAGTACAAATAGACCTCAATTAAACACTACATGAATGAAATAATCTTGCAGCCGGATCTTAGTGAAATTTCTTATGGCACGATATGGAATTTTCTTTTTACGCGTTAAACATACTTTAGGCACTCATATGTCTTTGTATATGTTAGTATGTATAAGTGTCAGTTAAGGCTAATACCTACCATCATCTTCTTACCCTTATCCCACCTAAGTAGGGTCGGCACAACATGTTTTCCTTTTCCACGCTCGCCTATCAGATGTCATCTTAGTCAACACACCTTTTACACACATATCATTTTTCACACAATCCAGTTAGACAGGTTGATAGTAGAATCAAGATCGAAGGGAATTTAGTAGGGTTAGTTGACAATACTGTATTCTTGGGAATTACACTAGATTCTAAATTACAATGGGGCCCTCACATTAAAAAACTGGCGAGCAGATTAAGCTCCGCTGCATTCGCAATACTTAAGATTCGCCAGCTTACAGCTATTGTCACTGCTAGGTTAGTTTACTTCGCTTACTTCCATAGCTTAATGTCTTATGGCATTCTGTTATGGGGTACGGCTGCTGAGGTAGACACGGTATTTTTATTACAAAAACGGGCAGTTCGGGCAATATATAATATGGGCCCTCGCGAATCATTAAAAACGAAACTCCAGGAATTCGGTTTCTTAACTCTGCCCTCCCAATACATTCTTGATAATTTAATGTATGTCCGGAAAAACTTTGAAAAACTGAATTTAGTAAAAGACCGTCATAATCTAAATACTAGAAACTGTAATAAACTGGTGGTCCCATGTTTCAGACTTAGCAAAACCAGTAATCGTTTTTTAGGTAATAGTGTTAGGTTCTACAATAAAGTCCCAAAGCATGTTAACGATTTGTCGGACTGTAAATTTAAGCGCCATGTCAAACGGGTTTTAGTTTCAAAAGGATATTATAGAGTGGATCAGTATGTGAATGATAGTGATGTCTGGAATTGACTCCTCTCTGTGCATCCACTAAAAGCATTGTATAATGTATCGGAAATATATGTTTAAAAAATGTACCCGATCGAGTTTCTTGCCGGTTCTTCTCGATGACTGGGTTGTTTTCCGAACCGGTAGTAGTCTTTGACATTCATAAGTGCCTTATTAGGGCCTAAACTGAATAAAGTATTTTTGATTTGATTTGATAAGTCAAAGAAGCTTCATTTCCTCAGCTTGTACATACACTTTTTTTTTTAAATTACAGGTGGAAATTTAAATGTATGCACGTGGTCGTGTATAGGAAACAAAGCTCCGAGCGTCTGTTCTACCGTCTCAAGCGATGAAGTTGAGAAAAGGCATACATTCTATGATCCTCAAGAAGCGAAATAACTCTGATCATTATGTTACTTAGTTTCCAGTAAAAAAATGGTACATACGTAACCTTAACCCCTGGACTTTGCAAAACTATATATAAACAAATGTCACGAGGCACAGGTCAACAAATTGTTGACTGTATAAATTAAAAAAATACTGTATTTCTTATAACATTTGAAAAACTTGAACAAAAAATTATGTAATGTAAACATATAGTTTAAAAAAAGACTAGATGTTTAAAACCCTGTTCCGCCATTTTGAGATCTATGTCTTTAAAACCCGTAACCCTAAAAGGTTTTAAATTTCGATCCAATTTTTTTAAACTATAATTTTATATTACATAATTTGTTATTGTTCAAGCCTTTCAAATATTGTAATAAATATGGTTTTTTTTAGTTTATGCTGCCAATAGTCTTTTCGGCTGTGTATCATAAGGTCTATATACAGTCTAGACCTCTTACATCACGCGTATCTGTAATATTTACATAAATATGACACATAATCTTGCGTGTGAGATATCACTGTAGGTTTATGTGTTTACTGTTTTTTTCTTATTAAGACGAATGATAAATTTAGACGTCCTTGAAATAACACTTCTTAAGCTTTGAAATTCTGATCCGCGACCTTTTCGTCTAACGAAAAGTGATGGGACTAAACACTATGTCAGGTAATGTGTTGAGAACAGCGGTTCTCGTCCAATCATCGAAGTTAAGCAACGTCGGGCGCGGTCGATACATAGATGTATGACCGCCTGAGATCACCGCGTGAGGTTGGCTTTTTGCTGTGTTTTTTTTAATTAATAAAAATGCTTCCCGGTAATACAAAAGTTTCACTTCTATCGTTTGCGACACAACTGTATATTATTTTAACTGTTTTAATTGCAAATTGCAACTTTATTATAACATACAATATGTCTTAACTTTAATTTGTATTGTAATTGTCGTAATAGCGTTATTAGATCATCTGCAATCAATTCGGGGCCCAAAATTGTAACGTTTTCATTACACCTGGCAGCCGGAGTAACTCTAACAACGGAACAAAATGGGCTGTATCCTCAGGCCTGTAATCTTATTGACATTATTATTTATATGGTATTTGATGTTTTCAGTAAATTCACGAGCAAATTTATCACTATCGTTTTTTTTATGACAAAAGCAGGCAAATGAACAGGTGGGTTATCTAATATTAAGTGATAACCACCGTCCACATAGACATTAGCAACACCAGGGAAGTCGCAAGTGCGTTGCCAACCTGTGTATGGGGGAGGGGTAGGAAAGGAGGAAGGGAAAGGAGGTGGGCCTCAGGCGCTCTCACTGACCGAACGAAACGTAACAATGCAAGCACTGTTACTTCACATCAGTGTTCTGTGGGTCGGGTGGTACTAACCCGGGCGAGCCGACGCATTCATGCTGAAACTAGTAATAGCTACAGCGTGACTCTACCACCTTCAATGTTTATTGACAGATGTCAAAATGTCTTTTTTATTTACATGTGTGTATATGTTGTGTAAAATTGTAGCAGTAGTGTGAGTAATGCATATTTTAATTAATTTAATGTACTAATGCATTTTATATAAAATAAGTAGCTTTCTGCATTTCTCCCCCATATAAACTTTAACTATGCCAAATTTCACGTTCATCTGTTCGCGCATTTCTCTCAAAAAGGGATACAAAGTTTGGGCTTCACGTATTAATATATAGATATTTGGAAAGAGGACCACATTATTTTTAGTAGTTAGCGGCGTTACTGGCAACACCGTGACTTTATAATATACCCTCTGTTTTTATTAAGTACCTGTCTAATAAACCTCTTCGATATGATTTTATAAGTTGGTTTTATTTTTATGCACAATTTGGTAATATTCCTGAAACCTGTAGCGTTTCTCCTCGGCGCGGCGTCTCTTGCGAGAGTGACATCGTCAGCTGGCTGACGCAGCTGGCTCGCTTACTCGCCGAGGAGTCGGTGTGAGGAAACAAAAGCATTTAGGGATTTTAGTATTAATTTAGGCACAAAGGGCCTCTCGAAAGGCCGACGGTGCAGAGCGGTGGCAGAAGGTATTTCTTCTCTGCTGCCGGCGGAGCACCTGCCCTTCCATTGCAGGGGTTTGGCAGGCTGGGAGGCATTTGGAGAACTGGGCTGTCTCAGTCGGTTGTGGCGAGGGTCGCCTGTCATTGGGGGTGTTGCGTAGCTTGCTTGCGCTACTCCGGAACACCCCCATAGTACGGCGCACAGTTTATCGCGGAGTTTTTTAGGTAAGAAGAATCCTACATGACATTCAGAAGCCCGGTGGGGCTTGAGTAGTGTCGACCGCGGGACGGTGCCCGAAAGCGACTCCTACTACCTAAAAAACTCCGCGATAAACTGTGCGCCGTACTATGGGGGTGTTCCGGTATGAGGTCTGTTATCTACCAGTGAATACCCCGTGAAAATCGGCCCAAAGTAATGCGGACGAAGCCGCGGACAAATAAAATACAATATGTCAACAAGGTTTTTTTTTTTTTTTTTTTCGAACTGACTACGCTATTGACCCAGCAAGGTCTTAACAGCTTCATCGGGCTACTAAGGCGAGCGCTTAAGGCACTCAGCCGATTTTTGTTTTGGCAACCAGCTCAAGGGTGCGCGGCACACCTCGGCTTGGCTGTTGCCTGTTCATGCAATTCGCGACCTATCAAAGCTAACCTAAGTTAAAGCTAAACTATTCATACCAATAAGAGTTGCTGAAACATATATGTGTACCAAGCATACATATCTCAACAACTCCTATGTGTATTTTGTATCGGAAAAGATTCTAAACTATTACAGTTCGATACGGGAAAGAAAAGAAAAACCCATCCACTTTATGTGTAAGCGTGTATGCGTGCACGTGTGTGGAGGTGATATGTGTAATGTTGTCGCAGTGATGTAAGATTTTGTGTCACTGTATCGCGCGAGCAGCGTACTCAAGGGCTCCACGCCGAGGGAACGGACCTAGGCTTGAGCTGCTGCCGAGGGGGGCCTAGTCTGGTGTGCGGGAGCGAAATTTACCCCCAGACCACGGCGGCGTGATCTGTGGTTACGCGGGCGTGGGCGTGAGCACGCTCTGTTTAGAGAGACAGGCTGGTACTGATCGTTCACTGCCGTTATTTCATCGGGAGGGTCGGTAAAAATATGTCGCGGACGTCTTTTACTACGCGCAGCGTTTGGTACGGGTTCGTATTTTGTTGCGTATACCACTAACGGACTGGGATGATTCGCGGCTTTTTCAAAATATCTAATCGTGAGTGATTTTACGTACGCCCAGATAGAAGGTATCTCTAGGTCCCTATGTAGATCAACTCTCCGGATGTACCACGGGGCACCGGTCACTTTACGTAAAACGTGGTTTTGAAGAACCTGCAACTTATGAAAATTATCTTTCGACATATGCGCAAAAACGGGACTGCTATATGTCATCACGGGACGGATACACGTCTTATACAAAGTGAGCTTGTGTCTGAGGGACATCTTACTCCTATGACAAAGCAACGGATGGAGGCGACCCAAAACCATAGCGGCTTTGTTTCGTACTCTATCTATATGTGACTCGAAATTTAAATGTTTATCTAATGTAACACCGAGATATTTGACCTCGTCGGCCCAAGGTATATCGGTTCCGTATAGCCTGATGGGCTCGAGGTTATTATTACGTCGTAAAGGATCGAAGAGTATCGCGGCGCTCTTATCAGGATTAACTTCTATGCGCCATCGACGAAACCATTCACCGAGTGTGCAAACGGCCTTTTCGATGCGCTTCCTAAGAAAGTCTGACCGCAAGCTGGAAGTGTAAATAACGGTATCGTCAGCATAGCAACCTACCTCGACCCGTTTAGACCGAGGTAGGTCACTGATGAACAGATTGAAGAGCGAGGGTGCGAGTATGGAGCCCTGTGGCACACCTGAGCGTATCGGGTGGGGCAGGGATAGTTCCCCATCCACTCTAAAGCGGAAAGTCCTATCAGTGAGAAAATCGTGGATAATATGAATTAACTTATCGGGTACGTGAGATTTACATAATTTATGAATGAGCCCTCCATGCCAGACTTTATCGAAGGCTTTGGCGACATCGAAAAAAACTGCAATTGTGCGTTTCGGGTCGGCATTAAAATTAGAGAAAATGTACTCCGTGAGGCGGTGTACTTGATTCGTGCAAGAGTGTTCGGCACGAAATCCGAACTGCTCAGGTGGTATTAATTTTAAATCTGTATAAAGTATAAAGAAAAGTATAATATCTGTATAAAAGAAATTTAGATACATCAGATTCCTACGTACGTTTAAAAGGTGTAATGCTTCACAAAATTTGCAAATATGTACATAAAATTGTTTAGGATAATATTTGCGTTGGAACTCTCGCTGTTCTCAAACAGAACGCAGTGTTCCCGGGACGAACTTCGTTGTACAAAACTCAAACATGGAATCCGTGAACGGAACGCGCTTAGTTAATGTTTTTGTTTCTTCTCGTTCCTGTCCTTAATGTATTACATATATTACAAGCTCTGCCCGCGGCTTTGTATGGGTTTTTATCCTATAATTATGTACATCTCGTAATTTTATTTTATTCGTATTTTATTAATTCTTAATGTATTGTAGATTATAAATTATAATCGTATTCTATGAATTGTATGTCGACATGTACTTTTGGTATACAAAATTGTATCAAAATAGCTTTTGAGATTATTATTACACTAGCTGTTACCCGCGGATCCGCACGCGCTTTTTAAAAAATGTATTAAAGAAATGGAAAATTGTGAGTGGGTGTGTACATTACAGAAAAGTTTTTTCAAAAACATTTGTAACTACGACACTCACGCCAACTGTAACATGTAACGTGTATATTAGATATATGAATACAAATAGTATATCGAGTGGGATGGGATTTATCATCAGCAACATAACTGGAACTTCAACCTACTATATACCAAACTCAGTGCTCACTAACACTATATAAGAAAGTAATGAAAATTATAAGCTATACATTATCGAACAATATATCTTAAATCTTTTATTTTATAGATAGATATAATATGCCCGTATTGTCGATATACTTAAGTTATTCTTATACGTTGCTATAATAACTGAGTTATGTAGAAGCAAACGTGGTAAATAAGACAATATGGCCGCCAAATTGACCAAAAAGATGATATGATTCATATTACATACAAATATATGACTTTCAATTATTTATATTTATTCTTGGAGTCAGTAAGGCACACGTCTCACGTAGTTGTAACATATTTTTAATTTCACATGGACTAATACATAGGTAGCAGTCAATCACTACATAGTGTACCAATTCAAATAAAAAAAGAATCATTAAAATCGGTTAACAATTGACTAAAATATTGATTAACATACATAAAAAAATACATACAACCGAACATAGTAACCTCCTCCTTTTTCGAAGTCGGTTAAAAAAGTCCTCTGTCAGCTTATCTGTTCGCGATAAAGTCAAAAACTACTATTTTCATGCTGTTTTCACCAGTTGATAGAATGATAATTTATGGGGAAGGTTTAGGTATAATTTGTCAAGGTTTCCATTTTATTATCCGGCTCCGTCCGTATACCGTCTTCCGAGCCCGCTAGTTATCTACCTGTAAAAGCCCCGTGAAAGTCGGTCCGATCAATTAGGAGATAGTAGGATATTGAGTATGTCTTGAGAAACAAAATAAAATAGTTACTTCTTATAAGGTGAGTTATCTTCCAGTGAAAGTCCCGTGAAAATCAGTTCAAGCATTACGGATATTCCACTGTGGCCGAAGGCGAATAAAAAACCTAAATTACTTTTTCAAGGTCTGTTATCTACCAGTAAATACCCCGTGAAAATCGGTCCAACCATTTTGGAAATAGCCATGCGGACGAAACCGCGGACAAATATAATAGAATATGTCAACCGCTATAATTTCCGTTATTTGGCAGTAAAAAGTAAAATTCCCGTTAAAATAGGTCCAGTCGTTTTGGTCAGTCAGTCGTTACCCAGAACAAACAAACAAACACACAAAATATGATAATATAAAAATATAGACAAAGTATAAAAAAAGTTTTTTTTGGTCATTTGTAGCCATATCCATTGATCAAAAAGTTGTTATTTTAATTGTACATACACAAACTTTATTTTTATAATACGTAATAGAGAACAAATAAAAAATTAGAAATAAAAGTAGTATGAACTATTTGAATAGGAAAACAAAATAAACTTTGAAAATGTTTGCTTTGATACTTACCACATAACTTCAGAATTGGCAGTATGGATTAATTCCTTCGCCTGTCCTATTGGACGAATATTATTACTACTACTTACCACGTTACCATGGCAACGTATATAATAATAACGTAATCGCTCAAAAGCAAAAAAAGTGCCCGATTTTGAAACATTCTTCATTGGTGCTCTGCTTCTATTGGTCTTAGCGTGATGATATATAGCCTATAGCCTTCCTCGATAAATGAGCTATCTAAAACCGAAAGACTTTCTCAAATCGGACTGGTAGTTCCTGAGATCATAGCGTTCAACCAAACAAACAAACTCTTCAGCTTTATATATTAGTATAGATTAGCGTCCGACCACACTTTCATTCAATATTAAATGATGGGGATGGGGCTGGATCTTAAGCGCAATTTTCAACTTAAGGGTGGTAGCTAGTCAGGCGTAAATGGAAAAATCACTACAATTTTAACAATTTATATTAAATTTTGTAGGTGATAGAGCCACGCTGAAGATATTATTGGTTTTATCATGAATCATACATTGGTTATTAGTAATGTATTACATTGTCGATATATTATTACATTCATAATTGTCCAACTATTTGTGGGATAAGAACACGTAGACAATTTGTCCTTATATATCAGTAATCGTTTCTGAACTATATGATTATAAGTCCGCGTCAAATATTTTTACCGCTCTGAAGTAGATGCGCACAACACAAATTTAGGTATCAGAGGGACGAAGTGAAGTAAAAGGGGTGCAAGCTCGCCCGCGCGCGCACCTCGCCCCCTATTTCGCCCACGTTAACACATGAGTCCTGTCATTACTAGTTGCAGTACAGTCGCATTCAGAAGTCAATTTAGTTTTGTTGTTGTTAATACATATTATTGCTATTTTCGTTGTTTTCTTTTTCTTGAATATTTATCATTATTAGAAGACCCATCCACTTCGAAAAATGTTGTTTCTATGAAAAGCGTTCTTTATTTTATTTTATTGCAAATTATTTATTTATTATTAATGTATTTTATTCACAATAACTGTATTGCAACACGCGTAATATCTGCACAATATATGCTACTAGATATATACCACAGATATAAATAAATACTGCATAAAGGGGATCATTCAATTAAAGTAAGCGATCACCCGAAACTCACAAACCAGGTGATTAAATGTTATTTGGATTTAATTATAATTGACAAATTCATGATGGAGCGAACTGTTAACGTTTTAGCTTTATCTATTACTTTATTATTGAGCTCGTCCATTTTTAGTTTTTGCTCTCTCTCTCTTGAGATCCTATGTCCCCAAACTATCGGGGCAAAGGGCAGACACATTGCTTCTCCATCTCGATCTGTCAATCGCTTGACGCTTCACCTCACTCCAAGTAAGCCCAATTTTCGTACACTCTGCAAGCACAGATCTTCGCTAGGTTTCTCTAGGTCGACCATGTTTCTAGTTTTTACTGTTATTTAATTACCCCAGTAATGATTTATTTTTTATTGTTTGTTCGTTTTTATCTCTAATTATTTGTAAATATTATATATATCTATATAGCTTGTATGTATGTATATGTCTGCTCAATTCATATAAACAGGTTTTCGTAACCAGATGTCAAACCGTTTACAAGACGACACAATCGGAATCAAACTATCATTTCACATACATAAATTATTCATTAATATATATAATATCGAGACTAGTTAAATATTAATAAACGTAAATGCTACATTCCTATAATAAATTTCTGAATTTGTTTTGTGTTAATCTCTTGACTGTACTATGCGCAAGACCGAACTTAAAGCTATATTCAGAGCGGCCATAAACGATGACTCGGACTTATACTAGATCATGTAGTAATAATCCTTTGAAAAATCAAACATTATAATTACTTTTAGAGATAAGTAACATGTTTATGAAGATAATCGGTGCAGAGGTCAGAAAGCCCAAGGCACGTTTGTCCAATATCTCGATAATTTTCGGGGGAATGTTGCCAATATCGCTTTATCTACCGAACAACCGGTAAAGATTTTTAGATATTTCTATTCATGAACTCTAAAGAAATAGCTAAACAGCAATCCTATAATTTGTTGGTTTGAACAGAGAAACTTATGAATGTTGAAAGAATGTAGATAACATCAACAATGCAGACGTTTGAGGACGATCTAGATTAACTTAAACCTGTGATTCGCAAAGTGGTCTATATCGACTCCTAGTCGATAACAATCAGGAAGGAGGCAAAGTAAGCGATAAAACCTAAATTGAGGGTCCATGAGATGCAAACGGAGCTCAATGAAAGTGAATATGATTTAACAAATCCTGGGTCTAATTATGGTATTCCACGAATGGAACATTACATCACCGTATAAATATTCGTTATACCGAGTAATTCGTTACAATGAAGTTTGTTACATAGAGCTTAGTTTGAACTACGATTTGTTTTAACTAGGTAAGAATACCTTTTTATTAATCTCAACATTACGTAGATACCCACCTGCTTACCCTTTTAAAGCGAACAATTTAAGGAACACATTTTCGTTTCTCAGCCATTGCAATTTTAAAACTAATAACAGCAATTACATGTTTATATTAGTTAGCATCAAACAACAATGACTATATTACACTTATACAGGGATTAGCGTCCGACCACAATTTCATTTAATATTAAATGATGGGGATGGGGATGGATCTCAAGTGCAATTTTCAACTTAAGTGTGGTAGCTAGTCAGGCGTAATTGGAAAAATCACTACAATTTTAAAAATTTCTATTAAATTTTGTAGGTGATATAGCCACGCTGAAGATATTATTGGTTTTAGCATGAATGGGTCGGCTCGCCTGGGGTACTACCACCCGACCCACAGAAACACCGGCATGAAGTAAAAGTGCTTGCATTGTGTCGTTTCGTTCAGTCAGTGAGATCGCCGGAGACAAACCTACCCTCCCACTCCCCGCTCCCCCAAACACAGGCTGGCACGCACTTGCGACTCCCTTGGTGTTGCTAGTGTCTATGGACGGTGGTGATCACTTAACATCAGGTGACGCACCTGTTCGTTTGCCTTCTATGATATAAAAAAATATATTTTCAGACAACATTAAAAGCAGTTTGCTTCAAATTATATTATATAGCATTAATACGACAAATAAGGAAAACTATCTATAATACTATAGCGTTATTAAACCGGTTACTGGCAACGACCGTTAGTAACGGAATTACACCATTAACATCGGCATCATCATTTTGCATATAAGTTGCCTCAATCGGTGTTGTACAATCTACCGATTTTTCGGTATATCTACACATTTTGGGAAACTTTTATCAGAACCTAATAAAATTGCACCGAGTTTTAAATGTCTTTAGGTACAATAACGTTGAGAAAATGTCGACTGGCAACTAAATACCTCTTGGAAAACATAATAATATAAATAATTTTAAATGAAACTACGCAATATCTACATAAACCATTTGGCATGAATATACTGTTCTATTACTGTGTATTTAAATGGACGCTGCTTTGCACTGTCACCCGGAATTGATTGGTACCTGCCATTTCTCACTGCAACAAATCATTTTTTAATTTTCTTGTTTCAGTTGTTCATATTTCGCTTTTTCTATAACAAGTTTCAGATTTAAAACTATTTAAGGCACACGTTGCGTGAATAAATTCAAACTTTTTTGTTACAATGAGACGTGGCAGCGGATAATCAATTTTTTTAATCGTAGCAATGCAAAATGACTGCATTATGATGGTGAGTATAGTACAGTCCAATAACAACGGCGACCATCGTGAGACATGCCATCCTTCGCTGATCGCCGCTGTCATGCCGGCCTGCGTTATTGCCCCTTCCCGTTACGCTTGAAGGACCCCATGTTAAAGGAAGAAGGGCACACACTGGCCGGAAGATTGTTCCACAGTACGGCAAAGGTAAGATGTTGCGAACTTTTTAGGTACGTACCCAAATCGGATTTACCGTAAAACTGTGGCTCCCAAGGCCCAGCGCGCGTGTTTCGGTTACGAAAATGAGAGAAAGGGATTAAATTGAATTGCTCTTCAGAACATACGCCATAATATATACGATAGAACACGCCTAGCGAGGCAATATCTCTGTGCAACTGAACAACTGAAGCAGTTCTATAAACTCTGTAATATTTGCATCATTAATAATGCGGACAGCCCGTCTGCAAACTGTCCACGGCATTCCGTAGGTATTTGGCATAATCATCTCAGGTGTGAACAGTATTCTACGCAAGGCCGAACTTGTGCCTTATAAAGGAGATATAGATGAAAAACCATCGAACCCTATTCAGGATTTTGGGTCTCCGAGATGTAGTGGATTTTATGCTGCCGATGTAATCCCTGAGTTGACGTCGCTGCGAATATCTATACCACTACCAAATATATCGGGCGGAAGTGCAACGTAACGTCCACTTAGTCGTAAGTACTGAACGATGCTTTTCCGCTATTTAGATATTTTTGAGTGGCAATACTATCGATATCATGTATAAAGTTACCTACAGACTCTAAAGTGGCAGTTCAGTTAAACGACTGGCGATTTCACTGTTTCAAAAACGGGCTGACCGTGTGTGCTAGATTAAATGTTAAAATTATATATTTTACTGTCATTTTTCTTCGTAGTCGTAATATCGGAGGTGAGTATCGAACAATTCTACGGGCAATGGATGGCTATTATAATGTATCCAAACGTAATAATGTCGATTCCTACAAAATGCGAAGAATACGTGATAACCAAGAAAAATAGTACCGAACAATGTCACTGTGACGATAAGAATAATGTGCCAATTGTGGAAATCGAAAGCTTGTTTGACAACAAAAAAGAGTCTTATCCCGTTCTAATTGTGAACACATCAGCTGAAGTGGAATCGTCTTCGCGAATGAATTGTACATGCAATAGAACACCAAAAGATCACGTAATATTTAGACCTATGAATAAGAACTACTTTATTGAGTACGAATATGAGTATACTGCAGATTATCTGTACTCGGAGAAGGAGCCGAACACAGCGACTATACTCGTAAAGAATATACCCAGTGTGTCCGAGCTCTAATACGTAAGCGTGGAATGGTTATTTTGCGCTAAAACGCAGCGGAAGCTCTGAAAAGGAAAAAAATACCTCGATTTTGCAACATTATTCGTTGCTGCTCCGCTCCTATGGGTCTTAGCGTGATGATATATTGCCTATAACCTTCCCTGATAAATGAGCTATATAACACTGAAAGAATTTTCCAAATCGGACCTGTAGTTCCTGAGATTACCCCTTACAACGTCACAAATTCACAAACTCTACCTCTTTATAATATCAGTATAGATTAATCAGACAGATGCGTAATATTGTTTTATTTTCACTTTTCTTACTAATCGAAAAACGTATCGCAGTTGATTTTTTTTAAATATTTTCGCGACAAAAAGATAGCTCTGTTAAAGGACGAACTATGAAAATTAATGTGGAATCACTGCTGCTATCACTTGAAATCATATCTATTATTTAGGAATGCAACATGCGAATAACTCTGTCGATGTTACATGAGTTTTTTAATCAACAAGTTTGAAAATGCTACTTCGTTAGTTAGTTATTATATTGTATAATGTACATCATGTGTTATAATATTGTTTGTTCAAAACACTGAAAAATGTATTGCATGAATGTTAATCTATACATTCAACAATATTTCATCTATATAACACTAGCGGGCCCGGCAGACGTTGTCTCGCCATGATTATAAAAAAAAATCCTTGACAAATTATATACCAAAACGTTCCTCGTGAATCACTTTATCCACTGGTGAAACCCGTATAAAGATCCGTTATCGCGAACAGGCAGACGCGGTAGGGGACTTTGTTTTATACTATGTAATGAATAATGATATATACTGGGTGATTCAAGTAAAGATACTTTTTACAATAGCCTCTTTTTGACAGATCACGTGCGAGTCGTGTCATGCTGTCATGTTATTTTTGTTTAGTATTGTTTGGCATTTCATAATGGAAAGACTGACTGAACAAGTTTACAAGTCGTTCAACTTTATTACTAAAATTCCCGTTCTGTAACGAATGTGTTTCGTGCACTTCGCTCAACTTATGGTCAACATAATCGGCCTACTATTCGCAACACCGTCACCCATTTTGAGACCCAGCGTTCATTATTGGATAATTTTCTACCGAATAGAACACGTCCAGCATGCTGTGAAGAAAATATAGCGGACGTAGCTGAGCGTAGCGGACTGACGTATAGCAACACCATCACCCATTTTGAGACCCAGCATTCATTATTGGGTAATTTTCGACCGAATAGACCACGTCCAGCATGTTGTGAAGAATATATAGCGGACGTAGCTGAGCATAGCGGACTGACGTATGGAACGACTTGGCGCATTTTACGTCGAGATCTTAAATTGAAAGCGTACAAAATACAGCTTGCGCTGAACTGAAGCCGCTCGACCTTTCCAAGCGACATCGCTTCACTCTATGGGCTCCTGAAATTTCCAAGAAAATACGACGTTTTCGAGACAAATTTTGTTTAGCGATGAGGCCCATTTCTGGCTCAATGGATATGTAAACAAACAAAATTGCCTTTCGGACGAAGAGCAACCTGAAGAGATTCAAGAACTTCCACTTCATCCAGAAAAAACAACGGTCTGGTGTGGTTTGTGGGCCGGTAGAATCATCGGTCCATATTTCTTTAAAAATGACGCCAGTGTGAACGTAACCGTCAATGGCGACCGTTATCGTGCCATGATAACCGACTATTTGATGTCTGAAATTGAAGCTCGTGATCTCGGCGACATTTGGTTTCAACAAGACGGCGCCATTTCCCACACATCGCATCAATCAAGATTATTGAGAGAACCTTTCGGTGAGCACATAATTTCACGTTTTGGGCCGGTCGATTGGCCACCAACATCGTGTGATATCACACCGTTAAACTTTTCCTGTGGGGATATGTAAAGTCTAAAGTTTATGTGGACAAACCCGCTTCGATTCAGGCCTTGGAGGAAAACATCACGCGTGTCATTCGCCAGTTACCAGTCGAAATGCTCGAACGAGTCATCGAAAATTGGACTCAACGGATGCACCATCTGCGACGTAGCAACGGCCAACATTTGATAGACATAATCTTTAAAAAATAAATGCCAAAGAATGTTCTTTCAAATAATAACAAACATTCTCCATCAAATTATCTGTTTTTTTTTCTTTAAAAAAGTAGGGAGCCTCGAAATGGATCACGCCTTATAAGACTATTGTTATCTATTTTATAATGGTAGAACGATAAGTAGTGAAAAGAAATGGGACCAAACACTGACCATATGAAGCTCACAAATTTTATATGATATAGACAGATCATTAAGATATATATTTTTTTCTAGCTGACCCGACCACGCGTAGCTGTGGTTCAATTATTACATGTTGAATTAAAGCTATGATAAACTATTTTCATAAACAAAACTTGGTGCCATCTATAATATATCTATAACACACGGTCCTATAGTTTTCTTTCAACAAGCTCATTTAAAGCGCCATCTATTCGAGCCTGATGAATCTTACGATTAATAAAAATAATCAACATTGACAATCATTTAATCTCTAATTAAAAAATATTGACGCCAGTAATGGAAATATAAATTATCCTATCTCTTAAGTTGAACCAAATTATACAGAAATGCTAACTTTCATGAAGATCGGTCGAGTAGTTTCCGAGTTCATCGTGAACAAACACCATGACACTGAATATTTATATAAGGCAAAAGATAATCTGCTGAGTCCGTGTGTAAATTTTACGATTTTAAAATGGCAATTCTACGGACTCTGTATATAAAATTACCCACTGATTTTATATTAACAGTTTAGTCTCAACGATTTGGTAGAGAACGCCCGCTGTGAAATGTTAAAATTATATATTCTATCCTTTTTCTTCGCTATGGCGATATCGGAGGTGGATATAGCACAATTCTACGGACAATGGCTACCTATTATCACTTATCCGCATAGCAAAATGGCGATACCTACAATATGTGACCGGCAGGAGATAACTAGAAAGAATACAACCGAACAATGTCAATGCGGAGATAAAAATAACGTGCCGATTTTGGAACTAACAAATGTTGTTAATCACGACAAACTTTCCTTTCCCGTACTAACAGTGGACTCGTCGGCCGAAGTTGCATCGAATTTGGGAATTCAGTGCAAATGCGATGGCAAATCGAAACAGCATATAGTATTCAGGCCGATAAATGATAACTATTTCATAGAATACGAGCACCAGTACGGCATGGAATACCAGTATTCAGAGAAGGAACCGAACACAGCGAATCTTTTTGTCAAGAAAATAACCAGTGTATCGGAACTTCAAATCATGAGTAAATATGATGACTTGAGTGGAAGGGTTGGTAGTGTGTTGTGTTTAGCAGCATTATTGTCTAATAACACATCTGACATATTTTAATATTACGTAATTTGTACTATGCCTATAATGCTTATCACGATCTATGTACTTTTGAAGTCTATCTGACATACGTTTAATATACTATTAACAGTAAATCCAAAAAAAGGCTATTGTGAACAATATGATTATGAATTGAAATAAATATTTTAAAATATTGCGGGGGAAGCAAGAGCGGAGTGTTAGAGTCTCATAGCTAGACCAACGGATCAAGCAGATGTGAAACATTATACAAATAGCAGCTGAATGTTATCGTTTCTAATATTTGTATTGTTAATAATAATGAAATTATTGTAGCTTTTGTAAGTTTTTGCGTTTTGATATTCAAAATATATAAAGTATAGAAATACTTTAAAACAAAGTACGTGTACCCTAATTCATGTAAAAAAAAATTGTAGAATACACGCCTTTTATATTAATGTAAAGAAACATTGATGTATTGTAATCAAGATGTAAAAAATATTTGACATTACTATCGCTGGCTAAACCTTATAAGATAAATCAAAATAATTTACTACAGATTTGTATAATGTAAAAGGACCAACAGAAAAATCAGCCACGATATACAGAAAAGCAAAACTTATTTTCACTCAACATCAGATGATTTACGCAAAAAGCGCGATGAATCACCGCTTTCAATGTACGCCACCGCGCAGCCCGGCCCGCGTCCCGCACGTCAACCCTCGCCCCGTTCCCAATGTTCAACCGTGCGGTATTTCGACGATAAGCAGTTACGTCATGATTAACCTTGAAAAGTTCCTCTTCAATTCTGTTCATTGAACCTAGGCGTGATTTTTTACGTTTAAAAGTATCATTCCCATACTTTTAGAACAAACTTTATCTCTTTGTTGTTTATTAGTATTTGTTATGATATTATTATTTTATATGTTAAATGTAACCATGAACTACCCCACGATAGAAAGGTGTTAACCTTTAAACAGTCACCTGGCATATTTATTTCCTGCGAAAAGCCCACAGTAACCCATTTCATTTTTTACGAGTTTTTGAGTTTCATTTTAACAGTATGAACTTGAGAGGCGTGATTTTTTTACGTTTAAAAGTATCGTTCCCATACTTTTAGAACAAACTTTATCTCTTTGTTGTTTATTAGTGTTTCTTATGATATTATTATTTTGTATATTAAATGTGACCATAAACTACCCCACGATAGAAAGTTTAAACAGTCACCTGGTATATCTATTTCCTACGTTAAGCTTACAGTAACCCGTTTCATTTTTTACGAGTTTTCCCGTAACAGTATGGAATACTAGTGTGATGTATGTAATGTCGGTATGAACTGTGCTTACCATAAGACACATTTTGCCGTGCTACTATAAAAAAAAAGAATACTAGTATACAGGAAGAGGACTGATAACAGCAATTTTATTCGTGGAAAAGTGCCCAGTGTATGGGAACTCCAGGTTGTAACGCGAAGCAGTGGGAATATAGTCACTTTATATAAATAGTCACTATAGGGCGCGGGTGCTAATACGACTAGCGTCTTTTCTAAGGATGCTAGGGCAAGATGTCCGCCGATGCGGTGCGGACACTGATCGCTGTGATAGCATTATATGTATAGATATTCATATATCGCGTAGAGGAGCATATTATTTTTAGTCGTTAACTAGCAACACCAGGGCTTTATAATACAGCCTCTGATTTTATTAACTACTAGCTTCTGTTCGCGACTTCGCTTGCGTTAATGTAGATTTGACCGATAATTATTAAATTTTGCATACACATATTCAAGGGTACAGAAAAGGATATAGGATACCCTACATGCAGCAAAAAAGACGAAAAAGTTATGGCAAGGGATACTTTGAGGACTGTACTTTTTTTCTGTGTAAAAGGTACTTTATATTCTTTTCATTACCCCCGACGAGATGTATGCAAAATTTCATCATGATCGATTAAGTAATTAAGGTGTGAAAGCGTAACAAACAAACAAGCTAACACATTCGCATTTATAACACAATCTATGCGGAACTAGGTTTATTGTTTGCGACGGTGTATACATATATTGTTATTTACACATACCGACATTACATACAGAACAATTTTCTCCCCTTACATTATATTGAACTTACTTAAATTATTGCTATAATTAGTTGAATATTACATAACTTACTGATATATATGTATACAGAAAGAGGACTGATAACAGCAATTCTATTCGTGGAAAATTTCCCAGTGTATGGGAACTCAATGTAAAAGGTACTTTATAACCTTTTCTTTATCCCTGACGAAAAATGTATGCAAAATTTCATAATGATCGATTAAGTAATTAAAGTGTCAAAACCGTAACAAACAAACAGACTAACACATTCGCATTTATAATATTAGTGAGGATGAATAAATAAAAAAAAAATTCAATGCTAAATCTGTAAACTGAATAGGCCTTAATCTTAACATGCCGATTATTATAATTCATTAATGTCCTTAAATGCGATTTCCGTTACGAAGAGGTGTGAATATTAAAGCCACGGTTCTCAAACTTTTCTATGTAAATGTAATAAACATTTTCGATTTTATTGTATAAATTTATTTTATTTATACTTATATATGGCATTATTTCTTTATTTATTATTATGAAGCCAATGTGGTTTCTCGACGGCGGCTCTTGCGAGAGTGACGTCATCAGCTCGCTGGTGCAGCTAGGTCGCTTCCTCGCTAATGAGCAATCGTATCAGGGATACGTAGCTTCACTAATTTCGCCTGGAAATTCATACATCTAATTAGTAATTGCGGATACTATATTTACTTTGAAATACATTGCTTATTGGTCATCTATTTATATTGTCGATATATTATTTCATTCATAATTTGTCAAACTATGTTAGTCGTGTCCCCAATAAACAAGTTCTTTCAAGTATACCGCTTCCATTTTCTCGGCAAGTCAAAATCATTATAATTACTACTAGAGATAAGTAAAATGTTTATGAAGATAATCGGTGCAGAGGTCAGAAAGCCGAAGACCCGTTTGTGCAAATTCACGAATTCACTAGACAGTGTTGCCAATATCATTTTACATACCGAACAACCGGTAAAGAAGTTTTTAGAATTTGGTAATCATGAACCCTACAGAAATAGCTAAACAACAATTCCATTTGAATAAACGAACTTATGAATAATTAGATAAGATAAACAAAGCAGACGTTTGAGGTCAATCTAGATTGATTTAAACCTGTGATTCGCAAAGTGGTCTATATCGACTCCCAGGGGTCGATAATGACTAGGAAGGAGGCGAAGTCAACGACAAAAAAAATGATTGATTTAAACCTGTGATTCGCAAAGTGGTCAACGACAAAAAAAAAATGAGAGTCTGTGAGATGAAAATGGAGGTCAAGAAAATGGATATAATTATAGCGAAACTTGGGTCTACTTTTGATTTTCCACGAATGGAACAATACATATTATATATACTAATCAAGTAATACTCTTTATAATATAAATATAATATATCAAACTAAGTTGAGCAATTTGTAAAAAACACAATATCAGGGAAGCAAGGGCTAGGGTAGGGTAACCGAAAAACATATAAAATGGTCTACGAGACATAAAAGTTAGGGAGACCTCTGATCTAAAGAGAACACACTAAAAATCATGGATACAACTTCACGATTCTTCCTATGTTCCATATATACGCGGTTGATACAATAATAAATATCCCTACAAAAGATTAAACTAAGTTGTAACAGTGGTCGCATATGATTGGTTTATTATATAAATATTACACAATTTCTGTAGATACTATTTTAAATCATTATAGGTTTGACCACAACCTCACCTGATATTAAATGGAGTTGCGGTTCAAGATGGTAAACGTTCTAAACCTTGAAAGGACTGGCTCTCATGTGTAGCTGCTAGATCATGCCTATAAGTATTAGCTAGTGTAGCTTAGTAAACTTTGCGTTGTTTGCATCAAAGGTAACAGCACAAGCCGAGGTTTGGCCACTTTGCCAAGTGGCTGGGCACCATAAGCATTTAGTCACCCCATTAGTCCGGAGAAGTTATCGGTACATCAGGCTAATAGGCTATAGTCAGTTTTAAAAAAAACTTCGACGATAGCTTTTCAACTTAGGGTGGCAGGTAGCCAGACGTACTTAGAAAAATCACTAGAATTTTAACAATTTGCATTTAAAAACTAGATTAAAGGCAGTTTGCTTCATATAATATTATATAACATTAATATATCAAATAAGGAAAGCTATGTACTATACTTTCTCACTGGCAATGACCGTTAGTAACGGAATTACATCATTAACATCTGAATTCTATCGATTTTTTAGTATATCTATACATTTGAGAAACTTTAGCGAAACCTAATAAAATCGCAACCGTTTCTAGATAATTGTAAAGGTAACCAATAACTGCGTAATCTCTATACCACCATTTAACACAAAAATACTGTTACTATCAATGTGTATTTAGGTGGACGATTCATTTTGCAGTGAGACATGGTAGGTACTAATCAGTTCCGGGCGGAAGTGCAATGAATCGTCCACCTAAATACACATTGATAGTAACAGTATTTTTGTGTTAAATGGTGGTATAGAGATTACGCAGTTATTGGTTACCTTTACAATTATCTAGAAACGGTTGCGATTTTATTAGGTTTCGCTAAAGTTTCTCAAATGTATAGATATACTAAAAAATCGATAGAATTCAGATGTTAATGATGTAATTCCGTTACTAACGGTCATTGCCAGTGAGAAAGTATAGTACATAGCTTTCCTTATTTGATATATTAATGTTATATAATATTATATGAAGCAAACGGACTAAAACCCCACGGTGTACCAACAGACCGTTTTGTGGGGGCGGCAAGGGATCGAACAAGCTAATCAACCTTGTAGAGCCTGTAGCCTTGTAGAGACGGTCCGCCCGGCGGAAGGTGACCGCCGGGCTCCTACCTATAGAGGGACAGACCGGGTACACACCGGCTGCCCCCCCTCGTCCGCCGGACCTGTGCAATGAGGAGATGGGCCCCCCGGCCCATCCCCTCAGGTCCGGCTACGGTGGCAGGAGGAGTTGGGCGAAGCGCCTTCTCCTCCTGCCTGTCCTCCTTTGGCGGAGACGGCCGCTTTCAGGGTCTGCCTCGCGGGCCCTCTCCGCCACCTCCTTCTGCGAGATGACCTCCTCGCAGAAGGAGGCCATCGCTCGCCAAGCCTGTTCGCTGCCGAGCATGGCCGAAACCACGCTCGGCAGCGATAAGTCCGTTCCCACGGCCGCCGCCAGGATGCGGCGCAGCTCCCCCCACAACCAAAAGTTACACTGCGTTAAATTATATTCTCATTGTTCGTCCTTGACAACGGATTATAAAATTGTTCCTGTATATTCCTCGATAAATGGAATAATCAAAGCATAAATACCTATCTTAACACATCAGATCGGTAGTTCTGAATATTAGCGAGTTCACATACAAAAACTGTACAGCTGCCTACATACTATTGTATTGCTGCATACTATTGATAATAACTTTTAAATATTATGTTATTGTTAGAGATGAAACGGATAAACCCTACCTGCGGCAGGTGCTGGAGGCGTACCTTGAGGATAGGGAGGTCGCCTACGTAGACGGCGGCGGGCGAATGGTCCGGCGGGCCACAAGGCGGGGGGTTCCACAGGGGTCGGCCTTAGGGCCGCTCCTGTGGAACATGGGCTACGACTGGGTGCTCCGCGGTGTGCTCCCATATGGGGCACGCCTCATATGTTACGCGGATGACACCCTAGTCGTAGCCCGGGGGGGAGAGTGGAGGGAGGTGGAACGCCTGGCCACGATGGCCACAACTCTCGTGGTCAGGCGCATCAGGAGGTTGGGCCTCAGGGTGGCCCTCGAGAAGACCGAGGCCCTACTCTTTCATGGGCCTCGGCGGGGGCCACCTCCTGGGGCTCACATTGTGGTGGAGGGAGCCCGGATCAGGGTGGGGACCCAGATGAAATATCTGGGCCTCACCCTGGACGGGCGCTGGCGGTTCGAGCCCCACTTTGCGGGGCTCGGACCGCGAATTTCTGGGGCGGCTGCGGCACTCGGCCGGTTACTCCCCAACATAGGGGGGCCGGGCGCCGGGTGCCGCCGAAAATAAGGAAAGCTATGTACTATACTTTCTCACTGGCAATGACCGTTAGTAACGGAATTACATCATTAACATCTGAATTCTATCGATTTTTTAGTATATCTATACATTTGAGAAACTTTAGCGAAACCTAATAAAATCGCAACCGTTTCTAGATAATTGTAAAGGTAACCAATAACTGCGTAATCTCTATACCACCATTTAACACAAAAATACTGTTACTATCAATGTGTATTTAGGTGGACGATTCATTGCACTTCCGCCCGGAACTGATTAGTACCTACCATGTCTCACTGCAACAAATAACTTTTTATTTTTGTTGTTTCAGTTACCTACTAATATTATACTGTCAATTAAGAGTTTCAGATTTAACTTTTTCAAGTACACGTCACGCGAATAAAATCGAACGTTTTTTGTTGCAATGAGACGTGGCAGCGGGAAATCAATTCCAGGCGGATGTGCAAAGTAACGTCCACTTAAGTACTGAATGATGCTTTTCCGCAACTTAGAGATTTTAGAGTGGCAATTTTACCAATATTATCTATAAAGTTACCTACAGACTCTAAAGTGGCAGTTCAGTTAAACGACTGGCGATTTCACTGTTTCAAAAACGGGATAACCGTGTGTGCTTATTACATAAAATGTTTAAATTATATAGTCTACTGTCATTTTTCTTCGTAGTCGTAATATCAGAGGTGAATATCGAACAATTCTACGGACAGTGGATACCTATCGTCAGTTATCCAGAGGTAATAATGCCGATTCCTACAAAATGCGAAGAGTATGTAATAACCAAGAAAAATAGTACCGAACAATGCCAATGTGGTGATAAGAATAATGTTCCTATTGTGGAAATTAAAAGTTTGTTTGACAACATTAAAATGTCCTATCCGTTACTAATCGCGAGCACCTCAGCTGAAGTGGAATCGTCTTTACAAATGATCTGTATATGCGACGGAAAACCGGAATATCACATAACATTCAGACCGATGAATGAGAACTATTTCATACAGTATGAGTACGCTCCGAATTATCTGCACTCGGAGAAAAAATCGAAATCGGCGATTATATTCGTAAAGAAAATACCCAGTCCGTCCGAACTTCAGGCCATCAGGAAATATGATGATTTGAAAGATAGAACGGGTAGCGTGATGTGTCTGCCAGCATTTTTCTCTAATTAAAATTCCTAACATTTCTAGTTCATATTCAAAACAAGTTTTCGCCATTGCAGCCTTCACCTAGAATATTTTTATTTTTAGCAAATTATATTTTCATTTTAGCTACACTTTTACTCTATGATATCTTCAGATTAAAAATGACATAGATAATTATTGAAGTTCCTGATGCATGCGGACAGTGTTTGATTATCACAGATTAATCAAACAGATGCGTAACGTTGTTTTATTTTTATTTTCACATTAATCGTAAAACGTTTATATAATATTTTCTTGTTGAAATATAGCGTTGTTATTTTTGTATTGATATAAAAATAAAGGAATGACTATGAAAATTGATGTTGAATTACTGCTGCTAACTCTTAAAATCATATTTACTATTTAGGAATACAATATGCGAACAACTCTGTCGATATTAGGTGAGCTTTTAATCAACATGTTTGAAGAAGCTACTTCGTCATATAATAAACATTGTATTAAATATATATGATATTATTATATTGTATAATGTACATTATGTGTTATAATAATATTGTTTATTCAAAATACTGAAAAATATATTCCATGGATTCTAATCAATACCTTCAACAATAATTTATCTATACAACATATACGTAAGCTACTCTTATCTGCTTGTAGAACGATAAGAAGTTAAAAAAATGGGACCAAACACTGACCATCTGAAGCGCGCAAATTTTGTTTTCATACGTTTGGTGGTATAGAATTTCATTTAAACAGATCAATAAAATATATATTTCTTACTAACTGACCCGACCACGCGAAGCTGTAGCATGTTGAATTAAAATTATGAGAAAGTATTGTCAAAATCAAAACGTGGCGCCATCTATGATATATCTATAACAAACGGTCCGAAAGTTTTCTCTCAACAAATCAATTTCAAGCACCATCTGTTCGAAACTGATGAAACTTATGATTAAAAACAATAATTAACATTCACAGTCTTTTAATTTGTAATTAATAAATATTGAGGCTATTAATCGAAATATAAATTATACTATCTCTTAAATTGGACCAAATTATACTTAAATGCCAACTTTCATGAAGATCGGTTGAGTAGTTTCGGAAATCATCGTGAACAGACGTCATGATACTGGATTTTTATATATTATTAAGAAGAAGATAGTTTACTGAGTCCGTGTGTAAATTTTACGATATCAGAATAGCAATTCTACGGACTCTATATATAAGTTTACATAGATTTTATATTAAACAGTTCGGTCTCAAGGATTCTGGTTTTACTGTATTTAATAACGAGTTAGTGGAAGCACGCCCGTAGTGAAATGTTAAAATTATATATTCTATCCTTTTTCTTCTCTATCGAGATATCGCGAACAATTCTACGGACAATGGCTACCTATTATCACTTATCCGCATAGCAAAACGGCGATACCTACAATATGCGAAAGAATACAACCCAACAATGTCAGTGCGTATATAAAAATAACGTGCTAATTTTGGAAGTAACAAATATTATTAATCAAGAGAAACTTTCCTTTCCCGTATTAATAGTGGACTCCCCGATGAAATAACGGCAGTGAACGATCAGTACCAGCTTGTCTCTCTAAATCACGCCGCCGTGGTCTGGGTGTAAATTTCGCTCCCGCACACCAGACTAGACCCCCCTCGGCAGCAGCTAGGTCTAGCCTAGGTCCGTTCGCTCGGCGTGGAGCCCTTGAGTACGCTGCTCGCGCGATACAGTGACACAAAATCTTACATCACTGTGACAACATTACACATATCACCTCCACACACGTGCACGCATACACGCTTATACATGCATGTGGAAGGGTTTTACTTTTTTCCCTTATCAAACAGAAATACTTTAGAAAATTATCCGATACGAAATATATATAGGAGCTTAGGTTAGCTCGGATAGGTCGAGAATTGCATGTATCAGGCAACAGTCCAAGCCGAGGTGTGCCGTGCACCCTTGAGTTACTTGTCAAATAAAATCGGCTGAATGCCTTAAGCGCTCGCCTTAGTAGTCCGGTGAAGCTGTTAAGACCTTGCGTCGTGAAGAAGATAAACGTATAGAAGAAGATAAATATGATGACTTGAGCGAAAGTGTAGGTAGTGTGTTATGTTTAGCAGCATCAATGCCTAATAATACATCAGATATTTTTTTTTATATTACGTCATATACACTGTGCCTATAATGCTTATCTATGTACTTTTGTTTAATATACTGTTAACAATACATCCAAAAATGAAATATTACCTAACAATCTGTTATAAAATAAATATTTTAAAGTGTTGCGGGAGAAGCAAGCTGGTATTGTTACAGCCCTATGATATCAATGGACCAACCAGATGTGAAACATTATACAAATAGCAACTGAAAATTATTGTTTTTAAAATTGTATTGTTAATAATAAAAATATTGTAAATTTTGTTTCTGTGTTTTGATTTTGAAAATATATAAAACCTTGTTGTATATCAATCAATCAATAGTTTAAAACAAAGTCTGCGTGTCCTCTTCAGTTTTGTAAAAAAAACAGTTCTTTAATAGAATACACGTATAGTAAATGGTACTTACGTATTAACACTTGCCTTTAACGTTGCCTTTTTTCCACAAGTCTAACCTAACCTAAGCAAAACGGAATGAAAGTGTTTTGTTTTAACTTTAAAATCATCAAGTTGCTAATATACAAAACTCACTGTCTTTGTTTCCTAAGTCTAACCTAACCGATTAATTATTCTCAATTTTGCCGTCTTGGTTCCGTTTGGTTAGGTTAGACTTGTGAAACAGATATGGTGATGTTAATACGTAAGTACCGTAAATTAATGCAAAGAAACTTCGATGTATAGTAAACAAAATGTTAAAAATACTTTACATTGTTATAGCTGGCTAAACCTTATAAGATAAATCAAAATAATGTACTACAGATTTGTAAATTTTAAAAGGACCAACACAAAAGTCTGCGATGATATATGTTTATTTCCTAAGGAAAGCCCATAGAAACCAGTTTTATTTTTTACATGTTTTGGGTAACGCTATAAAATACCACTATTCAGAGAAGGAACCGAACACAAAGCTATTCGTGATATCGCCAGTGTATAGGAACTTCAGCGAACTGACTTAACTTGAGCGAATGGATTGGCAGTGCCTCGTGTCTATCGGCCTTAATAAACAACAGACAAATTACAATATTTATTCCGTGTAGCAGATGAACCGATTGATGGAAAAACTTGACTAATATTAATAATTTCAATTTACAAATTATGAATTTTAAATAATTCAGACTTTAAAAATTGAAAAAATTACAGTTATTCCATTGCTTTGAGTTTTCACTTCTGCGGTAGTTCTTCTGCGCCTCGACTTTTTTATATATTCGTAAACAGGAAAAATGCATTTGCATCCGGTAGTATTTTCTTTGTTTGCCCACAAACTTTAATTTTCAAATTTCATTTCAGTTTCATTTCAGTTGCAAACTATAGACTTTTCTGTACTAAACTAAACGGCTGGACAGATGTTGATGAAATTTTTTGGGCGTGTTCAGGTGGATTCAAGAATGCTTTATATTTATTTATTTATACATTATGCCTTAAATACGCAATGGCGGACTTAATGCCGAAGGCATTCTCTACCAGTCAACCATTTATATTCACAATTGAACCCGGTAGGTGGCGATGCGAATTAGATTTTTTTTATTATCAAAAAATAGGACTACGTCCGCCGGGTCCGCTAGTATTTTTATAAAAAATAAAACAATTCTTCTTATTTAAGTGTGTAATAAACATTTTTGATTAGATTGTATAATGTTTTAATGTATATACAAAACTATTTCCGAAGTCTGTGTAGCTTCTCCACGGCATCTCTTGCGAGAGTGACATCATCAGCTCGCTGCCGCAACTGGCTCGCTTCTTCGCAAAGGAGCCGCAGTGAACAAACCAGACTATTAAGAGACTTTGGTATAATCTCATCTGGGATCGCTAGCTTCGCTAATTTCATCTGAAATTTCATATATTTAACTATTAACAGTAGATATTATGCTCAATCTAGAATCCATGACTGAGATTATCCAACTAACTCTTCATATACTTTATTGATTTTAGCGTTTGATCATCTCATCTCATGTTAAATGACGATGTTGTCTAAGATAATAAACACGCTAAGCTTAGACGGGACTGGATCTCAAGTGCGTGCGCCGGAACACAGCAACAGGTGTTTGGTCACAGATTTCCAACTCGAGGGTGGTAGCTAGGCAGGCGGGCTTAGAAAAATCCCAAACTGTTATGCTTTGACAACGATGTTTTCCTATACTGAAAGCTCTGACTCCGTTGCAAGGATTCGAACCTACGTCCATCGACACGGTTTCTGAACACGCTCGTCATTAGGCGTCATTTGACATTAGGAGCTTGTGGTCAGACACTAAAAACGTTAAGATATTTTAAAAATATATGTAAACGCAGAGGAAATGAAACTTCTTTGGCTTATATCTATTCAATTATATATAGGTATATGAGAATGCTCTTAAACTATATACTATACCAGGTACTGTAGTAGGTATAAATACTCAATTATACATTCACTCATTTTGGTATACTACTAGACCAGGGCTGTAGTTAGAGTCGAATTTGAGGTAGGGCAGCATAGGTTACATATAGGGCGGAAGTAAAAAAAAAATTAATCTGCCCTCGAATGTCACAAACTGAATATTCGGAAACGTTTAGATAACTATCGCTACATTTTTTTAAATCTCAAACTATGAACAAACAATTTAATTATAATAATTTATCTTAGCTTTGGGTATTTTGAATTCAAGGTAGCATTGCCCTCCCTAGCTACAGCCGTGTACTATACCCAGACAGACACTTAATATTTGTTTATGTATTTGCTTGTATTATTATTTATTATATTTGTATTATTATTATAATTTTTTATTCTCAGGCTTATGGTGTGGTGGTGCAACCAAGGTAGTGAATAGCTTTTTGGACAGGCACATTTGTAATATTTGTATCTTTTTTTTTTTGTAATATATTTGTATCTTTTTTTTCGATGTTTACTTTTTGTTGTTGTTAGCTGTTTACATGTATAAGTTCTGTTACATTTATTGTCAATACACCGACTACACGTCCGTACATTACTTAGGGTCATTGAAAATCAGCGCTGCAGTACCACCCTAGTTGTGCTGCAGCACTTTGCTGAATGGAGGTGCCTTTGTTGGATATTCAAATAAGCTATGTATATGTTCATCTTGTTGTTTTGATGTTATCCAGCAATAAACACATATTCTTTCATTCTTCTTTCTTCTCATTTACTTACACATACACACATATACATACCTATCTCACGTTTAACGCGTAAGGATTTTTTTTCCCTAAGGCAAGATAGGGCATATTGTGAATTCAAGGTAGGGCATTGCCCCACAATGCCCCCCCCCCTCCCTCCCTAGCTACAGCCGTGTACTATACCCAGATACCAGATACTATACCCACTTAATCTACTTACACATACACACAAATAAAAACTTACCTTACGTTTAACGCGTAAGGATTTTTTTTCCCTAAGGCATCCGTAAAAAGTTCTACGTCAGAAAATATGTATAAACTGAGCTGGTATAAAAATGAGTATTCGGTAACTTCTAGAATATATTTGACTCACGTTAGCTCTCTCGCAGTTCTCCTCGTAGGAGACGACTTTCTGTTTGAGCTGTCTCAAATAATCCTGAATATCGTTGGGTCCCGGGGATTGGTTCGCGAGAGATTCTCTCGACCACACCAACTCTCTTCTCAGGCCTTCTAAGAACTTCTTATTTTCGTCTATCCTCCGCTGAAGTTCTGCGTTTTTCTGCTGCAGTGTCAGTATTTCGTAATCGTCTTCAAGGCTTTCGGATAGTTGCCGCGTTTGATATAGCGACATAGCAATAGGATCGAGATCTGCTATTTCTGTTGCAGACTGAGCTTTTGTAACGTCTTGGAGAAGTTGTTGACATCTTTGTGGTAAATTTTCTACGCTTACATTTAATCTAGACAAGGTAGCTGATGTCAATGTAGCTGAAAAAATAAATAAATACTCTATATTTCAAATTACTATCTACACAGTATATAACGAGAGTGTAAATCTAACATGCCTGTGCTTTATGTGAAAAAAAAAAAGTTTACGCCATTATTATCTGTTGTACATTTGGATATTAGATAGGTACCTGCGAACGGTAACTCCTTTTGTTTATTTTGTAATCACGAACAATCTCAGTACAATTTTTTTTTATAATATTTTTATTTGTTCTTTTGAATCACGCATTTGTTTTTGTTTATTTGGGTTAATAAAAGTAGTAGATTACTAATTCATTTCGTTTTTTTCTCTTTTCTATATAGAGTCATGGTCCGCACCTTTTTATTGCTATATAGTTACAAATCGTTTTGCATGTGAGCAACTATTGTGAAGAATAACACTAGTTAAGTAGAAACATAACAATTAAATATTATACGTTTACTACTGTACATTACATTGCGTTTGTTTACATTATACTATATTACCTATTTGTAATAGAAATAATCTCTATTATGGCGGCTTCATTTTTATCTTTTATTGCCATTTTTATACTGTAATCCACAATGAACCACGCCGGAGCGATCACGGCCCGATGGCTGAACCTACTAATTGCGTCGTCAGTCACGTCGGTATAGTAGACACAGGTGTTGGTGTGTCTGGATATTGCCACTATAGCATACGGAACACTATCATGCATTTGCATCCTTGCAAACGAAGGGCGTTTGCAAAATCACCACCGATTTGAAGGTTAATCCTTGAGATTTATAGAATGTTAAGAGACGCGATCCTTCCCCTGCCTCGTAGCTGTTGATTGTCAGGGCTTTTTTCTCTACTTGTGTGTGTATCAGGAAGAGAGTATCGGGGGTGTGTGAGGATATGTGTTCGCCCCGATAACTCTTGATGCTCAGAGATCTCACTATCCGTTTCAGGGAGTGTATACCGTCGTATACTTACTTGACTCAATGCATAGGCTATGTAGTATGGATGTCCATGGGGTTCCTGTATGTGCAGTTGAGTTGTTAGTCAATACCGGCTAAGGCCATTGGTCTGCAGTGAGCCATCCATAACAGGTTTTCTCGATCAATATAGGGTAATTGGTTGAATTCACCGATGAAAAGAATTTCGCTTGCTTCTGCCAGCCGACTGGCGGTCAGAATAGCCCCGAAATGGTTCATGACAACCTCATCCACTATTAGCCTTGGACGTTTGTAGGGCCCTGTGAAACCATTTACCAATATGGATGCCATGGTGCGCACCCGCTTGTCAGCTGTTTTGTCGTGCATCTGCAGCAGTTTCTCCTGTAGATATTTTGCCGCCTCGGTTGTGGTAGTCGCCACAGCGTCCCTCTCCACATCGAAGTTTCTAACCAACCACGTAGTCATTCCACAGCCAGGGACCCCGTTCTTCCACTTTATGTCGGGTGTCGATTTAATGCTATCCGATGCTGCTGAATTTAAAATTCTCGAGGTGGTTTTCACCCTTTCAAGAATCTTTTCCTCCAGCATAATTCTTGTACACCGAGCGATTACTACGACCTTCGAATTTCTGAGTTGGGGTTGCTTCCCATGTTTCGTTTTCCTTCCTTAGTACGAAACCACTGGTGGAATTGTAACCGGACATGTAGCTGCCCGTCATTACTCCTGGTATGACTTGGGCAGTATCGTTGTTGTAGATGGCCGCTTCCGCTTCTTCAAGTCTAGCATCTCTCAAGTCCACAATTCCCAGATAGGATTTGTATGCACATCAATGTGTTGACTTTAATCATAGCCTCGAGAATGGCTTTGAACTCGAGTATGGCATTTTCCATGTGATCTAGTGGTTCCGTGACAGGAATTTGGACGGATAGGGTGACTTGCCCCATTACCGCTCTGTTTTTCTGAGGCTGCGGTTTGAGTTTTTGGCTTTCATTTCATTAATTTCGGTTCTCAAATATAATATAATAACCTCAGTTTCATTAAAATCGGTTTACTCTAAGTTATTATTAATGACGACGCGACTTAAGTACGAGAGAAATGTAGATAAGTAAATGAACTTAATACATTCAGGTGATTTTATTAGTCACTGTTTTTTTTTTACATTAGGTGCCACGCGGATAGAGTCGCGGGCACAGCTAGTCAATAATAAAATACATTTCAACCATTATTAGAAATATATATGTCTATTTGCGTGTTTGGGCACGTATCTCTGCTAAAGTATTGAGTTCAAAAGCTAAGTAGATAATTAAAAGGACATATTTTATATTATATAAAAAACGTCAATTAACTAGGAATTTTTTAATGCCTAATCAAATGTATTTATATTACAAATGATGATATTTTCTACAATAACCACATATCAATATATGTTCGAAATAGAAACAATTATTGATTATTAAAAAATGGAACTGGTCAATTTAGACCTACACTGTTAAGAATAAATTCTAACAATTAATCAATTTTCAAGTAACCGACACGAGTTTGGACAGAGCTACTGCACGGTACAACAACCACCTAAAGAGTGAGTCAACACGGAAGGCACCGCTCCTTAAATAGGCCGTCTCAGTACAACTACGCAACATTTCATTTATTTCCAACAATATAATTACACTACTAATTCCTCATTTTAGAAGTAACTTAAAACGCTTTTATTTACAATTAACAATTATAGTTGGTTATAGTTAAGCTTTACACATGGTTGAAAAGATATTTTCTCAGAAGATTATTTTTTCAGTTATTGTTATTGATAAAACAATGAGTATTGATGACAGTACTATGGAATTCTTACAAATAGCGAAACAATCAAATTACCCAACAGTAGAAACAATAACAATTTATGACAATAATCATATTTAAAAACACAACAGCGGATTTATCTCTATAATATACACTTTGTTACCATATATATTGGTGCAAAAATTTCTATAGTGAAATTGTATAAACCCTAGATCAGACATGCTAGTACTTTGGGGAGCAAAAATATTTTTTTTTTTAATTGGTCATGTACTTTATGAGGATTACAATTACATACCACAATTTTTTATACAAAGATTTATTAAAAGTAATAACTACATCCAGTTTTGCTTTTAATTTTTTCCTTAACTATAAAGTCTATATTAAAAAGTATTGTGTTACAACAAATATATACACATATATAATTTTAAAGGTCAGAAAACTTTACAAGGTTCTCTATCATTTTTGCTACATTTAATAACAAATCTTCTGACAAAGCAGGACCCATCAGTTGCAAGGATAATGGTAACCCATTCTTTGAAAGACGAATTGGTAACGAAATAGCAGGCACACCTGCCATATTTGCCGGTTGTGTACAATAATCTTGAAAAGCACATTGATCTCTGTTGTTTTTTGATGAGAATTCTTCATACAATGGGGCATCAGAGAGTGTAGTCGGTGTTAGAAGTAAATCAACACTATCTTCCTTATTAAAAACATTTTTAAAGTCATCAGAAATCAATCTCCTTAATTTCAGTGCCTTTATAAAGTACTTCTCATAATTTCTTGTTAATAAAAAATAATTTCCAACTAAAATTCTTGATCTAACAACATTATTGAAACCTTTTAGTCTTGTTGATGCATACAATTCCTCTGTGGAATAAGTCTCATCTGTTCTAAGACCATATTCGATGCCATCATACCTTGCCATATTGCTGGCAACTTCACACTGATTGAGTATAGAATAAACAGAAATAGAAACTGATGTATGAGGTAACGAAACAGCTTTGACAATACATCCCTGTTTTTCAAGTAAATCTGCTACAAAAGTCCACGTATCAATAACCTCTTTGCTCATACCTTGACAATGATATTCTTTTGGAATACCAATACGAATTTTGGTTACATCAAACTCTTTTAACTCCACAGGTTTAAATTTTCTTTTTATAGTTGTTGAATCCAAGTGATCAGGTCCTGCTACAGCATTCAGCACTGTAACTGTGTCTTCTATATTTCTTGCCAGGATACCAGGAACATCCATGGAATTCACCAATGGTATCAAACCATATCTAGATACGAGTCCATAAGTAGGTTTCAGGCCAACTATTCCACACAAAGCAGCAGGATTCCTTGTCGAACCACCTGTGTCAGAACCAATAGCTGCAACACAAGCCCCAGAAGCCACAGCCACTGCACTTCCACCAGAACTCCCACCAGTGATGTGCCATTTCTCTTTATTATATCTCCAAGGGTTCCTTGTTGGTCCAAAAATCGAATCAATTGTTCCAGAACCCATAGCAAATTCGTCTAAATTGCATTTACCTATGAGGCAAGCACCTGCATCTTTTAATTTTGCATATACTGTGGCATCATAGGTGGGGTAGAAGTTTTTAAGCATTTCCGAAGCACAAGTGGTACGGATACTTTTTGTACAAAAGTTATCTTTAATACCTATCGTGATACCGTCAAGTATTTTCGTATTTTTATCAATATAGAATCGTTTTTCGCTGTCGATACTTTGATTTTCGGCTACATCTTCAGTTACAGTCACGAAAGCATTTAATTCTTGTGCATGTTTTGCTTTTTGTAAACATAAATCTACAAAACTTGTAGGCGTCAATATCTTGTCACGGTACGCCTTATGTATTTCTTTGATTGTATAAGAACTTAATTTATTCATTTTCACCGATTTTAATTTATAAAATACACATTTAAAATATTTTTCACGTCAGGTTATCAAAAACGCAGCTGACGCCAGAACGACCAATTTTGAAATAACATACGAAAACAATCGATACCATATGAGAAAATGGTATATAATTTAGTAGGTTTATACGTCATAAGTATTGAATCATTCAGACTAACCTGAAACGAGACGTTCTTGTTTATCCCTTTCGATAATACCTGCTAGAATTTCTTTTTGTTGCTCATGATTCTCTACACCGGTTTTCATGTTCTTTTTATTAATAATTTTACCTTAAAAGAAAACACTACAGACAATTATCAGTTGAAAAATTTGAAATAATGTCAACGAAAATAAGACAGATAATACGATATACGCTATATTGTCTGTGGTCAACACAGAATAAATAATATAAATGGTCAATAAGTATCAAATAGTCTTCCCAGCATAATACACGACATAAAGGGGTTATACATATAAATAGCAAATGCGAATGATACAAAGTTCCAATCAAGGAATTTATAAGTAGACAAGTTATAAAATCTTTGGATCCAATAAATAAAATATATCTGTGTGTTCAGAAGATAATTATAAGGCTAATCTTATATGCGAGAAGCATTATTTATTCAAGATATATTTTGGTGGCATTTGATAAGCAGTCATAATTCATTTCTACAAAAACGATCACTTTATTCGGCATTGTTATTGTTCCTAGGCCTTTCTTTTATGAAAATTCGAAGAAAAATAAATTACGAAAGATTCTCAAAGTCGAAATATATAAGAGCCATTAACGCCTGCAAAATTTATTATCAGAACATAATATACTAAATATCCTCATTCTGTGAAATATCCATTATCACCCTATCAAAGTCTTCCCAAAACTTCTCTTTCACAGCCTCGTTACATCCAGCTTGTGGCGCATACACACTTATTATATTTAACGTCATCTGTTCTATCAATAATTTCACCAATATTAATCTGTCATTTACTCTTTTTACGTCCGTCACACATTTCTTAAATTCATTATCTAATACAATTCCTACGCCATTCCTCTTACCGTTACTTCCACAGTAGTAAAATTTATATCCAACACCAATCTCTCTCGCTTTTGTCCCTTTCCATTTCGTCTCTTGCAAACAAGCCACATTTATGCCTGTTCTTTGTAAGACATCTGCCAAATCTCTTCCCTTTCCAGTCACACATTCCAACTCACAAATCTCAACTTTACATCCCGAATTCCTTTCTTACTTTGAGCTCTGCCCTGAGATAACCCTAATCCCCTTTTTATGCTTGTCATGTTGTGAAGTATGATTTGGCTTAATTTTTATGATCGGCCGCCTGCCTGACATCAACCCTCCTTGGGATTAAGACATAATGCCCTAAATACAAAAAGTCGAATTACAATTAATCATAGTACTAGCAAAATACATATTGAATTATAAAAAATGTTAATATTTCCGGCCAGTTTTAAATTTATTTTTAAATCTAATACTAATAAACGATGTTGAGTAACTAATACCTCTCCAGGCAAAACCTTACAATCCTTCACAATTTTAATATTATTTCGTCGTAAGAGAAAATAATCAATTTGAGTAGTGTGGTTACCACTACTGTAAGTGATTAGCTGCTGGGCTCTTTTCTGAAAAAAAGTATTCGCTATTGCAAAATCGAAAGCAACTGCAGCTTGAATGAGGTTTTCACCTTCTTTGTTTTTATTCCCAAAACCCCAGCCTCCATGCACTCTCTCATAACCTCCATTTTCTCTACCTACATGCCCATTAAAATCACCTCCAATATAAATATCCTCATTCTATGAAATATCCATTATCATTCTATCAAAGTCTTCCCAAAACATCTCTTTCACAGCCTCGTTACATCCAGCGTGTGTATGCGCCATCTGTTCTATCAATAATTTCACCAATATTAATCTGCCATTTACTCTTTTTACGTCCGTCACACATTTCTTAAATTCATTATCTAATACAATTCCTACGCCATTCCTCTTACCGTTACTTCCACAGTAGTAAAATTTATATCCAACACCAATCTCTCTCGCTTTTGTCCCTTTCCATTTCGTCTCTTGCAAACAAGCCACATTTATGCATCTTCTTTGTAAGACATCTGCCAATTCTCTTCCCTTTCCAGTCATAGTTCCCACATTCCAACTCGCAAATCTCAACTTTACATCCCGAATTCCTTTCTTACTTTGAGCCCTGCCCTGAGATAACCCTAATCCCCTTTTTATGCTTGTCATGTTGTGAAGTATGATTTGGCTTAATTTTTATGATCGGCCGCCTGCCTGACATCAACCCTCCTTGGGATTAAGACATAATGCCCTAAATACAAAAAGTCGAATTACAATTAATCATAGTACTAGCAAAATACATATTGAATTATAAAAAAAAATATATATATAAATATTTACTATATACGCAACCGAATTTAAGAACGAGAACTAAAATACTAGAAAATCAAACTTCCTTTCCACTATTATTTTGGATTACTTCTAAGCAGGACAAGCTTATGGCCGCAACAATCCTTGATCAATAAGACGATGTGTGCACTCCGTACTGCTCCTTATTATATCCAGGCAGGAGTCTGTTGGAATATTAGTAGACTTCTAAGCAGTAAAAGCTTATGGCAGCAACAATCCTTGCTCAGTATGACGTTTTTTTGGATTAGCGCACTCCGTACTGCTCCTTATAATATCCAATCAATACTGTGTTGGCATATTAGTGAATTTATTATCAAATATTACAATATTGTCGTCATTTAATGCCAAAAAACTATTTTTTACAAAATAATAAATTGATTTATATGTTTTGAAGGCGAACGTCAACGAGGCTGTATATATCTATAACAATAAATCGATATCGATGACTTTCTTGCTCGTCTCTATATTATTGACTGTGAAACTACGATACGAAGTAGATTTGATACTGCCAGTAGTTTTAATTTTATGTAAAAAGTAGAATTAATTACAAATACTATAGTTTTGAAAAATTAGTTTCACTGGCTAGATGTGGTAGTTAAGTATATAAGTTGTAATTATAACAGAATAATGGCTCATTTGCAGTACATGCCGGGTGACCCTCGTTTGGTCGATCAGCTCGTATATGAACTCAAATCGAAGGGAATTTTCGATCAGGTCAGTGGAAACAACTTGCAATTATTTATTAGTTTATGTTTAGTTTTTACAAATGACAAATACTTATGAGAATTTGCTGGTAGTGTAAAATTTAATTAAAAATAATTCTCAAAGACAGAAAAATATGGGATACATACATAATTCAAAGGAAAGTAATTTATGAATAATGGTTCCAATTGAAATAATATAGAAACAAAGCGAAAGTGAATTAATACAAAACAAATTGCTGTCTGTCCTTAGTGGATTATGAGTTATTAAAATACACTTCTCTCATTATAAGACTATGCCTTATAAACCAGTTACTTAAAATAAAAATGTGTGGTTATTTGAATCTTATTTACAACTTATTGTATATGAAATATGCATTCATAGAAATGTATATTGCACCTAGTATAAGCCAACATTGTGTGTTTTGTAAATATATATATACAAAAGAAAAGGTCATATTTGTTTATTGCAAAAATCTGTATTTGACTTAAAATTATTGAAAATGATACTGTAGTAATGTTTTATACAAATAGTGTTATATATTATAGAATATATTTAGAATTAGATCTGTTTCTATAAAATACTGTATATCATGTTCATTAAAGAAGAATATGTAATATATTATTCATACTCACTATAATATATTATAAATGTTAACAAAAATCTGCCTGTCCATTTTGTCTCCTTTTCACAATGAAATCCCTAGACCGAACAAAATGAAATCTTGTATAGAAGTAGCGTAAGGTCTGAAGAATGATACATACTACATTTTATTCTGAAATATCTGATTCCTGCAATTTTGTCTGCATCATTTATTATCTGTATATTGTGTCGTTATATCTCGAAGAGATATATATTAAGCAGCATTTTCGACAAAAGCTCCCAGTTGGCTTAACTTATTCCGGCACTTCCAACAACTGTTGTTATATTTCAACAAATTTACAAGATACCTTAACAAAGTATATACCTAAACTTTCCTTGTGATTTTCTCTATCTATTTATGAAAATATGAAAATCCACTCAGTAGGTTTTGAGTTTATCATGAACAGGGAGACAGATAGATATGTCGGAGGTCTTTGTTTTATTATAGGTAGTGATATACCATAAGACTTGCAAAAAAATCATTGCAAATCTTGTGTTTTTACATGTCTTTGCTATATGCTTTGGAGCTTTTGTGTTAAAGTCTCTTTTTTCATAATGCACTCTGTGGTATGTTCTTTTTCTAATAAACATCATGCTTACAACATCTAAAAGACATAGTAAATATGCTAAAGTTGCAGTATAAATATTATTTAGATATTTATTTTATTTTTAGGTTATAATTATTCGAGCAATACTTCATATCCAAAGCTATACTAATATATATATAAACAAAGATGTACATATTTATTTTGTTTGTAAAATATTGTTTTAATAATAAACAAGTTATGGGCATATATATTTTTATATTAAATGAAAAATATATTTTTATATTTTTCGAAGTATCCTCCTACAGTTATAACAAAGTCTTATATGGTATATATTGTAAGGTATTAAATTAATAGGCAATATTACCTTCTCTATTATTAAGTTGTGCTAACATGATTATTAGCACAGTATATGTGAAATGTGGATTATAATTGGAATAAAAACAAAATGTTGTGTTTTTTAACATTATAACACAATTGATATTCCTCATTCTCATCTATTGTAATATATGGTATTCATCTATAGTGAATGTTTAAAATAAGTGTAGACTTATTTTCCCCCAAGTAAATCTGATCATGCTTTAGACATATATTTTTTAAATATATGCTTTTAGATCCGTAATGATTCCTATTGAGCAGAAAAAGTAGTTTTAAATCCTCATATAGAACAGAATTTGACATGATTAACATTATCATGCATTTAATATGATTGCTTAATACCTATGTTTAAGTTTTTTTTATGTCATAGCAGGCAAACTAACATGTGGGTCACGTGATGTTAAGTGATCATCATCCGTCCATGATAATCAACACTAACAACACCATGGGAGTCGAAAGTGTGTTGCCAGTTTGTGTTTGTGGAAAAGGGAGGGAGGGAGTGGGGAGGGAAGTTGTGCCTCCGGCACTCTCACTGACTGAACGAAATGCAACAATGCAAGCACTGTTACTTCACGTCGGTTTTCTATGAGCGGGTGGTATTACCCCAGGCGAGCCAACCAATTCATGCTGAAACCAATAATAACTTCAGTGTGGCTCTACCACCTACAATCAAGTATGAACTACTCGATCACCTTATCTCTGTTTAGGTTGTTATCCAACTTTCATATATTCAATTTACTTCTCATATAAAATATATAACGACTTATTTGTTATGTGTTAATGTAATTTTTGATAATTTGGAAATATGCTCTATTTCATATTTGTATATAAAACAATTGGCTTCTTTGCGAATAAATTTGCGATTTCAATTTTTTTTTGTCATGGCTTACTATAAAAATTGATTGTAAATAAGTAATTTGTTAAATATTTTTCAACAAATTACACTAACAGTTTTGTAAATATTCATATTATCCTTTAGCAAACAACACTGTTTAAGTCGAACATTGCTAATGTTAAATGCTAAAAACGACTAGTTTTTCTTTTAAATATCATGACATACATACATTCTCATGCCCGCCCGACTATAGATCACATTTTGAATGTTTCAACCAAAAATATGGACAATTTAATTCACAAATTACTGCATGCAATTTCTCACATTCAGTAAAAATAATAGTTTTTTCTGTCACCTGTAAAATGAATCAAATTGTTTGTAGATGGTATGTATACCTATCAGTAAAATTTTTGATAAATCCATAATAATTCAATTACATAGTGATGCAGTTTAGTTTTACATTTATTTGTGCATAAGTTTACAATATGTTTAGTCTTTGTCCTTAGATGGTAATGCATAATCTGTAACATGTGCATAACATTCTTACAACTCTCGTCCCTACCTAAAAAATAAATTTGAGGTAACAACTTCGAGAGACTCTTATGCTCGTAAAAATCACAATACAATTTACACAAACACATTACACAAATTACAATATTTTTTAAATGTATTCATCAATATTATCCTAGATAATAATAATATATATATATATATAATAATATATTAACCTCTCCTTGACCTGAGGCAAACTGTTTTACTGTGCCATTTATTTTTACTTTCATCTGTACTTTTTGTATTTTCTAGTATTTTGTAAATTAAATGTCCCCTAAGGTTTCCCTATAACAGATTGCTCGAAGTGATAAGGCCACATAACTCTACACATATACTGTAAATTGCTGTTAAAATTTTTGTATATTTTTAAGGTGTGCAATAAAGACTTTATTATTATTAATGTGACATATATCATCAAAGCAACAGGCTAAGCCGAATTTTGGCTACTCTGGCGTCCTTGTACTTGTTACCAAGCGACAAAGTTCCTTATGCTATATCCTTAGCAGTCTGGTGACTCTGAGAAGACCCATCAGGTTAATCGGAGTCTGTTCGGAAAAAAAATCAATTATTTTCACAATTGGAATACATCTACTGATATAAAGACAATTAGTAACTTTCAAACAACATTCACTAAGTATTTACTTCAACATAATGAGAAAAATGAAGAATTGTAGGTTGCTTGTCCTACAAGATTGATAATAAGTTGCTGGCATGTTGATAAACATCAGACTTCTGTTACAGTGATAATTTCACACTAGAGTTATTATATTTTAATTAATTTTATATGAAAATGTAAATAGTTATGGCATTGGAATAAATTAAGAACAAGTTTTTGGTTAGTGTAAAAGAATTTTTAGATCATGTGTTAAAAATATTTGTTTTAACACAAAATTCTGTTTTAAGTATGTAGAAAATATGATGGCTTAATTGGTATTCTGCATTGAACCAGAACTTGCAGTGAAAAAAAAAAAGATGAAACTATAGTATGTTGTTTTTTTCTATTGCCCGCCTTACTTGTTTCCGCATTCAAATTGAAATACTGTCATCAAAAGTTATGCTCCAGTAGCCACACTTGAGAGTTTGCCCTCCATTGCTATTTTAGGTCAATCCATCATTCAATGTGCTACAGAACCTATCTAGGATATTTTTCGATCATTCCCAGATTATCACATCAATATCAGATATCATCAGATCAGTTTTTAGAATCAGATATTTCTAAAAACGATTCAAATGTATTTTATTACTCATTCCTACACCTATATCATTTTTTTTCACAAAAATCTAAAAAGTAAAAACATGTTAGATTTACATTCTTATTATGTTTGTTTTTATAGAACAAGATAGATTAATAATATTAGTTCAATTTGATTTTCTTGTTTCTTTTTATCTTTCATAATTCTATCTTCTGTAATGTATTGTATGTCTATAAGAATGCTGTAATAGACTTTTATTAGTAAATAATTCTAACTTTCAAGTATGGAATACTTATTCAAAGGCCTATTTTTGTCCTTCCTTTTTGGGGGCACCCTAATTTTCGAAAGTTGTAAATCAGATCATGTGTTAAAAATATTTGTTTTAACAGAAAATACTGTTTTAAGTATGTAGAAAAAATTATGGCTTAGTTGGTATCCTGCATTGACCCAGAGCTTACAGTAAAAAAAAATCATAATCAAACTATACTATGTTGTCTTTTTCTATTGCCCGCCTTGCTTGCTTCCACATTCAAATTGAAATACTGTCATCAAATACCTATAGGTATGTTCCAGTAGCCAGTTATTTCATTTCAATACTAATATTAGAAATTTTCATTCCAAAAAGTGCAAATATTTACACCTTTTATTTTGGGTACTTGCAGCATATAATAGTAAGATACTCTACTAAAAATTTCAGAACGAAAACCAAGTTATGGCAATTCTACGGTATTTCCGATTTTCACTTTAAGGGCACTGTCTGCCTCGCGTGCCCACACAAAAAAAGCCCTGCTTATTTATATTATATTCCTGTTGTTGATTATTTTTGAATAAATAAATAAATTAAATATCATGGGAGACTGTGGTCAATCGCTAAAACATAAAAAAATATATATATATAAAAACATAAAATATTAGATGTACACTGTATTTATTTAATTTCAATACTAATATTAGAAATTTTCATTCCGTAATACTTGTGAACTCTTATCTATAATATGATAATTTACTGTGAATATTGTGAAATGGAAAAAGTACAAATAGAAATATTTCCTATCGCAATATTACTTACTAGCTTTGGCTCGCGCCTGCACTTATCTTAAAGTAAATTAACCTATCCCTTGGAACTACATTATTCTGGATAAAATCTATATGCTCTCTTTGTCTACACCTGGCAGTGAGTTACCTACCTCTACTAGTCAACTGATGATTATGAAATCTTGCTTAAACATTTCTAGGGATACAGAAAAGGACATAGGGTATCCCATTAATTGAGAAAAAAATTACTATTCGCAAGTGATAGTCAAAATCTACATTAGCGCTATGTAAACCGCAAGCAAAGTATACTTTATAATATTAGTATGGATAAGGTGCAAGAGGTGCCACTGTAATTCAAAGCGAAATTTCAGCTATAGAATTATGATCAATTTAAAACTGAAATCCTTATTTTTGACATATCCTATGAACAGACAGAAAGATACTTAAAATACCTTATTATAGCATCCATTCCAAGATACATCTCTGCCATACAAGCACATATACTTACACTCAAATTACTATTCGCAAGTGATAGTCAAAATCTACATTAGCGCTATGTAAACCGCAAGCAAAGTTTACTTAATAATATTAGTATGGATAAGGTGCAAGAGGTCCCACTGTAATTCAAAGCGAAATTTCAGCTATAGAATTATGATTAATTTAAAACTAAAATCCTTATTGTTTACATTCCCTATGAACAGACGGAAAGTCTACTCAAGATACTTAGATACAATCAAGATACAAGATACTGCCATACAAGCACATAAGCTTTCACACACACGCATTTATCATAACTACACATATATACGCTTTAACATTTATTTAGTTACTATAACGATTTTTTGTTTCTATTTTTCTGTTAACTTTAATTTTCTTTTAATATGAAGTTAATACATATGACCATCAATTAAGTCAATTTGTAATCAGATATAAGGCTTCTATCAGACATGCATTGCATAATTTGGGGCTATCGTCATCATTAGCCTGTAGAGACCCACTACACGGCCATAGGCCTCTTTCCGAACCTAAGGAAGGTATGGGCATCATTTCAAACTGAGAAATCTATAGCTCTATGTTTTCCCACTTGCAACTTGCACTAGAATAAAAGAACATTTCTCAGGTTCAGGTTTCCTCACGATGTTTTCCTTCATCGTCAGCCTATAGTGTTATCAATTTAAATAAGTAAATGTACGCTAATTAAAAAAAATCTGTTTGTTCAAGCCGGGGTTCGAACCTACAGACTTCGGAATTATATTCCATCGGACAAACCACTAGACCACCACAACTTCTTACTTAATTAATTTTACTTAATTTGGATCCATTGTTAAGGCTAATGTTTTTGAAAGGATTTTAGACTTTTTTTATCTTTACAGTTTCGAAAGGAATGCATAGCTGACGTCGATACGAGGCCAGCCTATCAGAATCTGCGTCAACGTGTGGAGAACTCTGTCACAACGTTCCTATCACGTCAGTGTTGGAAACAAGACCTAAACAAGAACCAGTTGAGGGAGAAACTCAGAAAACATATTTTAGAGTAAGATATTTAATGTTCGATTAGTTTCATAACACATTCCTTAATAACACTGTGATGATATGACCAAAAAATAATGATGGAATGTTTCAATTATGTCTAATTAAATCATATCCACCATACACCAGGTGTATCACCCACTGTAGTAGCATATTTAGGCATGTCGTCTATATGCATGAGTGTTTTTCATATATAATTTACTTAGTAGAACAGCAATAATTTCCTGTGGCATGATAGGTAGGTCAGTTTCTTATATTGTTAATGGAAGAATCTGAATTGTTTATAACAAAATTTCAAAATGTGCTAGTGTTGCAAATGATTGGTTGCTAGATGATGTGTTGTCATTTTACTGGTATTTATTATTTATTTATTATATTAAAAATATCAATAATCAATATATAATAATTATAAAATAAAGTCACTTTTAACATCTGTTTGTCTGATCTTTTGTTCCTTCTACTATGTCATATATATTGATATAGTTTTTACTAACATATGGAGAAAATGTTCCAAAAGAGTTATATGTAGATTCCATGTAAATTGTATCATTTATTGAAGGTAGGGAAGAATCGATGTACCATAATAAAATTGGAAATATGTATACTTTTTGGGTGCCTATATTTCTAAAATTGCCTAAACCCTTTAATATACATTCAAAATGCCATAATGTAGGATTTTATGTTTAATTGTTTATTGTTAGTCATTGTATCCTAGGAATATTGTGAACTGACTGAATTCTCGTCGAGCCGCAATATTCTTGATACTGGGTAGCCAAGGCGCTGGTTATTGTTTGTTCCGTGTACAACACGATTGCACGATAGGGTTTGTCGCGGATATTTTAGTTTTGGGGCTCGTAAAACCGCCAGGAAAAAATCGTAACTTTCGCGTAAGACCACTCACAGAGAACTGTTGCTGCGGGTACGTAACAATGATTTATTATAGACCAAAAATTGCTCTTTATATCAATTTAATGAATGTTAAAGACCCAAAAAATAGATTTATATAGTTTAAGATGCTTATCACCATGTTAGTTTATTGAATGCGGGTGTAACCAAAGCGAAACGCTTATGAGATTAATAAATTTTAATAATATGAGATTCCAAAAATGTCTTACTGAAGGAACCGAAACTATAGTTTTGAAAAACTGTTGTTCAAGAGACTAACAAGAAACTGAGTTAGTAAATGATGTAAAATTTAAACGTATTATGTATTAATTAATTTTTATTTCTATTACAGTGGAAACTACTTGGAGCAAGGTGTAGAAAGAATTGTTGACCAAGTAGTTAATCCTAAAATTGCATCAGTTTTTATTCCACAAGTTGAAGATCTTGTATACAACTACTTGGGAATAACTAGAAAGAAATCTATAACTACTTCTGAAACTTCTGTTGAGAAACCTACAGCTGATCTACTTCCCACTGATCTTGAAGCAGTTAGTCCAGGCTCTGTGAAAAGTAACGATGGCAAAAACGATGACGTTGAAATGGAAACAAAACAAGAATCCATGGATGTTGATCAAGATATCCCAGAAACAAAAATAGAAGAAAGTTCTTCGTCATCATCTGAGTCAGAAAAAGAAAAGGAAAAATTTCTAGTTCAGGATGTTGTTATTCCTGGAACATGTGAGATTACAAGAGATTCTGACATAAGTATTGACAAAAGCTCAATACCTTTACCAGATGAAATGAAACCTGAAAATATACCGCCGCCCGAAAACAGTCCACCAAAAATAGATCTAAACAAAATCGAATTACCAAAAACACCAGAGGAATATGCACATCTTCCTCAAAATCCTACAGAAATACCTTTACCAACAGGTGGACCTGTTGAAAACGAACATTGTTTTAAACCTATTAACCCGAATAGCGATAATGATGATTCAAGTTCAGATTCTTCTTTAAGAAGAAACATGTCCCCTCTGACTCCAGTGAGAAATTTTAATACTGAGAATTCATGCGATGCGCAACAAGCGTTTGACAATAATACAGATACAAAAGAAGATGTCAAAGTAGAACCTAGTTCATTTAGATTTGCAATAGAAGCTAAAACAAATGAAATTGATCCAAGCAAAAACAATAAGGACTTAGAACAAGTTTCCTTGGCCTACCAATTCAATAACCAAGTAAATATTAATGCACTGAACACACCTTTCTATGAAGATAGTTCTACTAGTAACAATTTACAAATAGATTACGAAAGTGATGCAAATAGTAAAACTGTTGAAAACAAAATCCAAGAACCTGAAAATTCCGAAGATGCTAAAAAAGAGAGAAAATCTGATGAACGGAGAAGCAGTCACAAAAGCTCTCATCGTTCTCGAGATTCCCACAAGCATTCAAGCAGCAAAGACAAAAAGTCAAATTCTAAACAAACCAGTTCTAGAGATAGTAGTCGACATGATAAAAAACCTAAAGACGATCACAGCAAATCAAAGTCGAGTCATAAGGAAGGGGATCGATCTAGAGACAAAGGTGAAAGGAAAGATAGTAGAGATTCTTCGAAGCACAGAAGTTCACACAGAGGTTCCAGTAGCCAGAAAGACTCTAAGTCAAATAGAAGTTCTAGTTCCAGTCAAAGATCCTCTTCAAAACAATCTGACGACAAGAAATCATCATCAAGTCATAGAGATAAAAATGAAAAGTGTTCTGATAAAAGCAAAGATAAAAAGGAATCCAAATCTGGATCGCAAGACTTGAAATCAAGTTCTAATCGCTCAGAAAAAGAAAAAAAAGGTGGTAGTAAAAGTAAACATGACGACAAAGACAAGAAAAGAGGTAAAAAAGACACCGACGACCATTATAGCTTGTCTGGTAGAGGTAATTCTAATAGAAGGTCTACTGATAGAGACTCAAACGATGGCAGTTCTTCTTCAAAAGGCTCTAATAATCCGACTAGCTCCAAATCATTAGAAAGCAAGAAGGAAAGCAAAGGGTCAAATTCAAAATCAGGTAACACTTCAAGCAGTGATTCAACGAGCCCCAGCGATAAAGAACATAAAGTGAATAACGCAGAAAATGACACTAAAAATGTTCCGACAATTAAACCGATCGTTAGAGTTGACACACAGTTAGAAGTGCCTATAGCTTCACCACCCCGTCTTCCTTTCGTACCTGACGTCACATTGAAAAAGCCAAAATTTGCAGCAAATTTAGAAGAGGCTAAAAAAATGATGAAGATGAGAAAGTTTCTTGATGAAGAGCAGAAACGAATGAATCAAGAAGCAGCTCTTCTCTTAGAATTCCAAGCGAATGTTAGACCTAGTCTGAGTCAAGCCTACTCAAGTATTTCGGGGCCGGAATTAGAGTTTGCATGTGTTACAAATCTAGCTCAAACAGTAATTGAGAATCAAATTAGATATGAAATAGAACAAGTCTCTAATCCCGAAGACCAAAATGACGAGTTTCAAGATCATACTCAAGATATTATTGAAAAAGATCCATCGGAGGCTGGTAATGCTAGCAACATTAATGATCAGATAGAAGGAGCTTGCTTGAATAATGAAAATATAGACAGTAGGCTAGTAAAAACTGATACAGAAGAGAGAATTGTTGAAAATGAAATAGATAATGAAACTCATTGCAATTCTATAAACGAAGACTTGGACATCTGTGAGACTGAAATTGATAATCAACAAGTAAATGAAAAGAAAAGCGAAACATACGAAGAAAATAAACCGTTTTCACAATTGGTAGATGAAATAACGGAATACAGTAAAGCGTCAGAAAGAATGAAGTTAACAGAAAAACCTAATACAGATGCTAATGAAATCACAGATAGATCCGGCTTATTTGAAGTGACGATAATAACTGAGGAAATATCTGAAAACGAAGCTGAGGAAACTAACATTGAAACTCAAATTAACAAAGAAGTTTCAAAGGAATGTCCTGATGAGGAATTCCTGCATTATTTCGCTGAACATGAGAAATATGATGCCGAGTTAAAGAAGCATGTATACTCGAGTTTCTTAAAAAAAATTGAGGAAACTTTAACGAAAAGGAGACATATGTATTTAGTGAATTGTGATACATACGAAGAGAATATATTCAAGGAAGTGTGTAAAGATTTCGGACAATACGAAATAGTTAATTATTTCAAAAATGGTCATTTAAAATTACCCACTGCTAAGAATGTAAAAAATTTCGACTTGGAAGCAGAGATAGCTTTGCCTGTGGATAAAGGATATCATGCACCTTTATCAAGACCTGCAGTCTTTAGTCCAGTAAAATCTGAATGCTCTTTTGATCTATCAAATGATTACGATGCTAAATTAGAAGAGATGGTAAATAAGACATCGAAACAAGAAGTGCTTGAAATAATACTCGGCAGTGTTATTGACGAATCTTCAGATGCTATGCCCATGATAGACTATTGTAAGGAATCCAATATCATAAGTGAGATTTCATTAAAAAGGAAAGCGAACGACATAGAAATTCCAATAAATAATAATTGTCATATATTAACACCAAATAAAATTAGAAAATTAAGTGGGTCTGATCAAATTTCGTCGACAACTGAAGGTAATTTATCTGATTTCTAACAAAAGTATACCTATATCTTAGACGATTAGGGGTAATTCATAAACTACGTCTAATTATTCTCATGAATTTTAGTTAGGTAGAGACCTCCCTATAATGTATCTATCTAAATATATAAAAATCCAGTGTAATTATGTTTGTCCATGATAAACTCGGAAACTATTAAACCGATCTTTATGACAGTCGGCATTTATGTACAATTTTGTCCAACTTCAGAGATAGGATAATTTATATTTCGATTAATAGCCTCAATATTTTTTAATTACAAATTAAATGGTTGCCAATGTTCATTATTGTTATCATGTTCATATCATGTTTCATCACTCTCGAACAGATGGCGCTTTAAATTAGTTTATTGACAGAAAACTGTAGGACCGACTGTTATAGATATCCGATAGATGGCGCTATGTTTTAATTTTAAATTTATTTTTCAATTACTGAGCCACATCAACGAGTGGCCGGTTAATCTAGTATATTAAATAAATTTACAAATTACATTAAAACAGCCAAAAATTATTTAGATATTTACAGTTTATTATATTTTTATATTGAGTTAAACAATAAATAAAATATTTTTTCACCTTTTGTTATGATTGAATCTAGAGTTTAATGTATTTCCTTAACATATGATGTTTTTTTATGGATGGCCCCTTAAATTAGTACAGAAACTGTAATTGTTGATGCTATTCACACTATGATTATGTAGTCCTTGTAGAAATGAGCGAGGTGAGATATCTGTGTGCTTTTGATAGAAATAAAACTATCGAAAAGCATTCGCTGTGCATTGTATAATGGGTATGGTTATGTTCATTTTTCAACACTTTTATTAGCTTCATCCATATGTATTTACTTGTATCTATGTAAGGAATCATTGAACGTAAGTTTCACCCACTTCTAAACGTCAAATAAAATTTAAATGTAGCAAACTTATCAAGGACTGAGCACAATGCAATTATACAATAAAATAAATTTAAAGTTTGTGGATTAATCTAATTTAATAAAAAAAATATATTACAAAAAAATCGTTTTTCAAGTTATCATGACATGTAGCTTATAAAAGCAAAAGTAAATAATATAAAAAACAAAAAACTAAAATACACTCTGTTATAGGTAATCAAAATCAAATCTAAAATACTTTATTCAGTTTAGGCCCTAATAAGGAACATATGAACGTCAAAGACTATCAAAATAAGAAGTAAACAATATTTTTCAAACATTCACTGATAGGCGAGCTTGGAAAAGTAAAACATGTTGTGCCCACCCTACTTAGGTGGGATAAGGGTAAGAAGATGATGAACACTGAATGTTTGAAAAATATTGTTTACTTCTTATTTTGATAGTCTTTGACGTTCATATGTTCCTTATTAGGGCCTAAACTGAATAAAGTATTTTAGATTTGATTTTGAATACCTATAACAGAGTGTATTTTTGTTTTTTTTAAACTACATGTCATGATAACTTGAAAGACGATTTTTTTTGTAATATACATACTCAAAACTTTTCTAGTTACATGGTCTTCATCTCTCCTCATGATATGCCCGTACCATGCTAACCTATTACTCCTCAACTTCTCTGTCACTGGTGCTATTTTCAAACTTCCTCTGATATATTAATTCTTAATCTTATCCGTTCTAGTTACATCACACATCCGCATCTCTGCCACATGTAGTTTTCTCTCATCCGTCTTTTTCGTCGCCCAGCACTCTGATGCGGACAACATGACTGGTCTTCGTATAGATGACAAATTATTATATTAAAAATTATTATATGAATAATCGATAACTATTCCGTAATCTATTATTTACAGAGACTGAAGAATCATCGAACAATAATAAAATTAATATAAACACAAGATCTAAATATTTGGGAAAAGCAAAGCGTGTTGGATTATCTAGACCTAGGAAGCCTAGTAAGTATTACTTATTAGTGTCTATTTTTGACATATTAGTACTTAGATACTGGGTTTAGTTAGAAATTCATAGATTTATTTATACTATATCTATGCATTTAAGATAATTAATCGTGTAATGTTCGAAACAGGACAATTGATTTTAACAAGATTTTTACTGAATAATAAAGCACTTTTCGAGTATTATGTAGGCTAAATATTAGTATGCATTTTCATAAAGGCTAAAGAGTAAGTATAAATCTAAAACACTGAAAATTGTTCGTTAAATTCCCATGAGGCATCTAAGTCATTTTCAATAAAGCAAAGTCACGGGCACCAGTTTGCATTATACCAGATGTCAGGTTAGTCGCTTACAGTATTTTAAGAGATGATAGTTCATGGTCACATTTAACATATAAAATAATAATATCAAAACAAATACTAATAAACAACAAAGAGAATCTAAGCTAAAGTTTGTTGTCGCGCGCCGGCTGTAATGCGACATGCGATAGGTGGACGAAAAAATTTGAGGCAATTGTAGAAATTTCACTTTAATAATATGTACTAAATATTCACTGTACTTCTAAGGCTTGATATTTCAATAGTTGATGTAAAAATAACAAAGCGTCGTCTTTTAAACTCTAAAATTAAATCTAACTTTATGTGGCATTTAGGATATAATAATTCAAGTACTTATTGCCACTTTCACTAGAAAACACAGTAGTATGGTGTTAATGAATGAACCGTTTTTATTTCCAGATCATCCCAACAGTCCTTCAAGCGATAAATCAGTGGAGAACTACGAACAAATTTCAATACCCCAGACGCCAAATGGCAAGTTAAAAACACCACAACGGACAAAAATTCAAAGATACGACACATCGGACCTGTACAAGCCGAAACTGCACTATTTATCTAGAAGGAACAACATCAGCTAATCTGTCAGCGTTTTGGCTAAATATGCCATTGTGGAAAGGTTTCGAGGATTATTAAGTTGGAACAATACGGGACTCGGGATTGCCTTGATCCATACAACTGAAAAATTCAGTTGATGCAATAACTGTTTTTAACGATGCAGAATTTGTGTTGAATTAGTGTATCGGTGAAGCAATTGTGTTAGTGTGATCGTATGTTACATTGAAGTGAAGTAAACATTTAGTTTTCAGTGACCCTTCATTTATTTGATTTGGTGATTTTACCAAGAAATAGGTAAGACATTTTCTAGTACTCACCTAATCGGCTGAATTACTAGTTGAAAGTAGTAGCCAAGTGGCAAGCGATGGAAAGCAGCTGTCATAAAGATATAAATTAAACTGTATTGATTTAGAATATTCTTTAAAGAACATTTGAAGGATGCACACTCCAATTCTCTATGCTCTATAATACTCAAATCCAATGATGTTCCTAGCAAATATTTCAGAGATATTATAATTGCCATAAACTACAAATTTCGGTCTTCCTCTAACTCCTATATCCGTCCACCATCATACTCAAAACTTTTCTAGTTACATGGTCTTCATCTCTCCTCATGATATGCCCGTACCATGCTAACCTATTACTCCTCAACTTCTCTGTCACTGGTGCTATTTTCAAACTTCCTCTGATATATTAATTCTTAATCGTATCCGTTCTAGTTACATCACACATCCGCATCTCTGCCACATGTAGTTTTCTCTCATCCGTCTTTTTCGTCGCCCAGCACTCTGATGCGGACAACATGACTGGTCTTCGTATAGATGACAAATTATTATATTAAAAATTATTATATGAATAATCGATAACTATTCCGTAATCTATTATTTACAGAGACTGAAGAATCATCGAACAATAATAAAATTAATATAAACACAAGATCTAAATATTTGGGAAAAGCAAAGCGTGTTGGATTATCTAGACCTAGGAAGCCTAGTAAGTATTACTTATTAGTGTCTATTTTTGACATATTAGTACTTAGATACTGGGTTTAGTTAGAAATTCATAGATTTATTTATACTATATCTATGCATTTAAGATAATTAATCGTGTAATGTTCGAAACAGGACAATTGATTTTAACAAGATTTTTACTGAATAATAAAGCACTTTTCGAGTATTATGTAGGCTAAATATTAGTATGCATTTTCATAAAGGCTAAAGAGTAAGTATAAATCTAAAACACTGAAAATTGTTCGTTAAATTCCCATGAGGCATCTAAGTCATTTTCAATAAAGCAAAGTCACGGGCACCAGTTTGCATTATACCAGATGTCAGGTTAGTCGCTTACAGTATTTTAAGAGATGATAGTTCATGGTCACATTTAACATATAAAATAATAATATCAAAACAAATACTAATAAACAACAAAGAGAATCTAAGCTAAAGTTTGTTGTCGCGCGCCGGCTGTAATGCGACATGCGATAGGTGGACGAAAAAATTTGAGGCAATTGTAGAAATTTCACTTTAATAATATGTACTAAATATTCACTGTACTTCTAAGGCTTGATATTTCAATAGTTGATGTAAAAATAACAAAGCGTCGTCTTTTAAACTCTAAAATTAAATCTAACTTTATGTGGCATTTAGGATATAATAATTCAAGTACTTATTGCCACTTTCACTAGAAAACACAGTAGTATGGTGTTAATGAATGAACCGTTTTTATTTCCAGATCATCCCAACAGTCCTTCAAGCGATAAATCAGTGGAGAACTACGAACAAATTTCAATACCCCAGACGCCAAATGGCAAGTTAAAAACACCACAACGGACAAAAATTCAAAGATACGACACATCGGACCTGTACAAGCCGAAACTGCACTATTTATCTAGAAGGAACAACATCAGCTAATCTGTCAGCGTTTTGGCTAAATATGCCATTGTGGAAAGGTTTCGAGGATTATTAAGTTGGAACAATACGGGACTCGGGATTGCCTTGATCCATACAACTGAAAAATTCAGTTGATGCAATAACTGTTTTTAACGATGCAGAATTTGTGTTGAATTAGTGTATCGGTGAAGCAATTGTGTTAGTGTGATCGTATGTTACATTGAAGTGAAGTAAACATTTAGTTTTCAGTGACCCTTCATTTATTTGATTTGGTGATTTTACCAAGAAATAGGTAAGACATTTTCTAGTACTCACCTAATCGGCTGAATTACTAGTTGAAAGTAGTAGCCAAGTGGCAAGCGATGGAAAGCAGCTGTCATAAAGATATAAATTAAACTGTATTGATTTAGAATATTCTTTAAAGAACATTTGAAGGATGCACACTCCAATTCTCTATGCTCTATAATACTCAAATCCAATGATGTTCCTAGCAAATATTTCAGAGATATTATAATTGCCATAAACTACAAATTTCAATGGACAACTGGTAACATTAATTAAAACAATAAAACGGTTTCAATAAACTAACAGAGTTGTAAGTAATTTAGTTTGTATTTTTTTTTTATTGTAGCACTGCAAAATGACTGCACTGTGCCTGATGGTAAGCACAGTACAATCCAAAAACAATGGCGACCACCGAGTGACACACTATCCATCGCCGGTCGCCGCTGTCATGCCGGCCTGCGAAAAACTGGATATGCATTTGCCGTGCTACAATATAAAAAAATAACAGAAGTATTATGATTGTATATTGGGTGATAATTTTGAATATTCTAATTTTGTTATATTTTCGTGAATTTTATTAGATTTCGAATTATTTTGATTATTCAAAATACAATACAAAACACATAATTTTCGAATTTCCGACATATTTGCTGTTGACTTAGTTTTGTTGAATGACAATCCTGAATAAACAAAACCCAAATTTATTCACTAAGACAAATTTGTAAAAGGAATTTACTTGTATATTTAACTTTGTTTTATCAACTAAAGTCATTCAGTGATAAATAAAACGCAAATTTATTTACTGAGACATAACTATACAATAAAAGGCATGTACTTGTATATTTAAATTTGTTTTATTAACAAATGTCAATCATAAATAAATAAAATGCAAATTTATTCACTAAGACAAAATTAGAAAAGAAATGGTACTTGCCTATTTAAATGCATCTTTGGTTGTAAGAAAAGGGCCATGGGAGTTAGTTTTCATATTATAATAGGCTGAATTTATAAGACGGATAATAAGAGAAAAACCTTCTTTTTTTTTCTGTTATAGATTGCAAACGAACAGGTGGGTCACCTGATGTTAAGTGTTCACCACCGTCCATGGACACTAACAACACAGAGGAGTCGCAAGTGCGTTGCCACCCTTAAACTGATTAAATGGTATATTGTTAGTGAATTCTAGATGTATTACTATAAATAAACGTACGAATAATACGTTGTTCGTATCACCCATTTGCATGGTCACATTTAACATATAAAATAATAATATCAAAACAAATACTAATAAACAACAAAGAGAATCTAAGCTAAAGTTTGTTGTCGCGCGCCGGCTGTAATGCGACATGCGATAGGTGGACGAAAAAATTTGAGGCGATGGTAGAAGTTTCACTTTAATAATATGTACTAAGTATTCACTGTGCTTCTAAGGTTTGACATTTCAAGTTGATGTGAAAATAACAAAGCGTCGTCTTTTAAACTCTAAAATTAAATCTAGCGTTATGTGGCGTTTAGGATAATATAATAATTCAAGTACTTATTGCCAATTTCTCTTATTAGAAAACACAGTAGTTTGGTGTTAATGAATGAACTGTTTTTATTTCCAGATCATCCCAACAGTCCTTCAAGCGATAAATCAGTGGAGAACTACGAACAAATTTCAATACCCCAGACGCCAAATGGCAAGTTAAAAACACCACAACGGACAAATATTTAGTATTTTGATGTAAATATAAAAATCTTTATTATAGCGTCTCGTGCTTAAAAATATTTATTTATAGATTAAATATAATAGTATTGTTATGCATTAAATTAATATAAATCTTTTATGTTTTTTATTTTGCCAATTTTGTTTCTTTTAGCTGTGGGAAAACATTTGAATGAATACTGAAATATCCGATTACATATAAAGAAAACAAAAATTCTTCTTTATTAGCATATATTCTATAGACTATTCCACCTTCAATGTGATTGTGAATATCAGCTATGTCAAGCTCAAAGTTACAGGTGGGCAAAACATGAAGGTTATAGTTACCATGTGGACCACAAAACCTAATCAAAGACAAGAAGACAAACCACTGCAAATCTCAATGAAAAAAGTACTGTTACAGGACAAGTATATTTATTAAATTGCCAATTAAAACAACATTACAAAATAGTACAAACATTAGCTTCTTTTTCCAGATATTTGCTATGTGTATTTTAATTTAGTTGTAATAGACAATTTTGTTTTCTATTACTGATGAACAATCAATTGGCAGAAATAACCTTAAAGACTGCGAATTATTGTGTCTTTTAATTTCCTTTCATCAAAGAAAATAATTGTTCACGCTTATAGGTATTTTCAAACATTGACAGGATTTGATTACAACAGACAACTTATGTCGCTTATGATATGGACTATGGACTCGCTATGGACTTGTTGCAGCGCGCGCATTTTCATAAACTACAACGGGCCGCATTATGTGACCGTTGAGGGATTTCAGGTTTTTGTTGACCGAAAAAAAAAAAGAGCTGAAATTTGTTTCTATTCAGTCTAATTAAACTTCTAGTAGGTATGAATGTGAATACACAATATTATTTTTCTTTCATGTTTATTCGTCAAGGTATGGACTTCTAAAGAACATTCTTGTTCTTGAACAATAATAGTTGTCCCACGTTTTAGACTTAGTAAAACCGGTAATAGTTTTTTGGGAAATAGTGTTAGATTTTACAACAAAGTCGCAAGGGATATTACCGATTTGCCGGATTGCGAATTTAAGCGCCATGTCAAGCGGGTTTTAGTGTCAAAAGGCTATTATAGAGAGGATCAATATGTGAACGATGGTGATGTCTGGAATTGACTCATCTCTGTGCATCCATTACAAACGATTGTGACATTTACTATTATATATAATATATTATTATTGTAACCAAATCGAGTTTCTTGCCGGTTCTTCTCGATGACTGAGTTGTTTTCCGAACCTGTGGTAGTTTTGACGTTCATGAGTGCCTTCTTAGGGCCTAAATTGAATAATGTGATTTTGATTTGATTTGATACGCCTTTGTCTGTAAGCACGTGGCAGGATATTGTCAGTGACCGAGAACCGTGTTTAGTGATGCGTGAAAGAACTTGAGGTTAACAATCGACCTTTGCAGTAAATTGTGGATATTTTTGTAATTATATTCATTTATGTGAACGCTACGTTTTTACATTGCAAACATGGCGGATAGCGACAGCGTTCTTTTTGTAAATCGAATTTCATGTGATTTATAATCTGTTAAGCCTTATTATTAAACATAACCTAGAGTTGAACATGTAATACATTATTATACACTAAAAACTTTGTAGTTTTGTAATTAATGCATATGATTGTTAATTAAATAATACGTATTATTATAAATATGAATGCGTAAGGTGTTATTATTATAATAATTGTAGTTTTTCCCAAAAGAATATTTGTACTTTAAGCACCATTGCTCACCATCTTGATCTGACATTGTCAATGCATAGGTTGTATAAGGTGCTCATATACCTAATTATGAGTTATAAATTGAACAAGATTTTAGTATTTACGTTAATTCCATTACATATTGAAATGATTTGAAAATGTTTTTTCCTTATTTACACGTAATATTTAGTATTTTGATGTAAATATGAAAATCTTTATTATAGCGTCTCGTGCTTAAAAATATTTATTTATAGATTAAATATAATAGTATTGTTATGCATTAAATTAATATAAATCTTTTATGTTTTTTATTTTGCCAATTTTGTTTCTTTTAGCTGTGGGAAAACATTTGAATGAATACTGAAATATCCGATTACATATAAAGAAAACAAAAATTCTTCTTTATCAGCATATATTCTATAGACTATTCCACCTCCAATGTGATTGTGAATATCAGCTATGATGTTCTAATACAGCCATGTCAAGGTCAAAGTTACAGGTGGGCAAAACATGAAGGCCATAGACCACGTGGACCGCAAAACCTAATCTTAAGGAAGACAAACCACTGCAAATCTCAATGAAAGAAGTACTGTTACAGGACAAGTATATTTATTATATTGCCAATTAAAACAACATTACAAAATAGTACAAACAATAGCTTCTTTTTCCAGATATTTGCTATGTGTATTTTAATTAAGTTGTAATAGACAATTTTGTTTTCTATTAGTGATGTAACAATCAATTGGCAGAAATAACCTTAAAGACTGCGAATTATTGTGTCTTTTAATTTCCTTTCATCAAAGAAAATAATTGTTCACGCTTATAGGTATTTTCAAACATTGACAAGATTTGATTACAACAGACAACTTATGTCGCTTATGATACGGGTATTGACTTGTTGCAGCGCGCGCATTTTCATAGACGCACAGAGTACGTTATATAAAGACTACAGCGGGCCGCATTATCTGACCGCTGAGGCGTTTCAGGTTTTCGTTGACCGAAAAATATGAGAAAAAAATTTTGTTCCTATTCAGTGTAATTAAACATCTAGTAGGTATGAATGTGAATACACAATATTATTTTTCTTTCATTTTTATTCGTCATGGTATGGACTTCTAAAGAACATTCATATTTGAAATTCGGATAAAGAAAATCCAAATAGTTTTTCGAAATAAACAAATTTACGATAAAATATCAAACGCAGCAATTTATATAAAAAAAATTAATGACACTTCTAAAAAGAAAACTTGAAAAAACATGTAATTGCACATTTAAAACTAAATTTGGTTTCCAGAGCAGCATTCGAAGACGACAGGGTACGCAATAATCCGAAAAAAAGCAAATTTTCTAATGGATCGATTGTGTAGCAGCTCGTATAGTGTATTGAGAATGGTTTCGGGTAGACCTGATAATCTGTTTCTTCAGAACTGGAGAGTTTTTATAAAAGTGTGTGCACCTTCACCAGATTATGATTTTGCCTGTATGAGTGTAGAATGTAAATATATCACTACATATTATACAGGGGAGTTAGGGGACTTCCCTTGCCACGTCTGTCTTCTTCTTTTTCCTACCCTTATCCCACATAAGTAGGGTCGGTACAACATGTTTGTCATGTGGTAACAGTAAATTGTGGATATTTTTGTAATTATATTCATTTATGTGAACGCTACGTTTTTACATTGCAAACATGGCGGATAGCGACAGCGTTCTTTTTGTAAATCGAATTTCATGTGATTTATAATCTGTTAAGCCTTATTATTAAACATAACCTAGAGTTGAACATGTAATACATTATTATACACTAAAAACTTTGTAGTTTTGTAATTAATGCATATGATTGTTAATTAAATAATACGTATTATTATAAATATGAATGCGTAAGGTGTTATTATTATAATAATTGTAGTTTTTCCCAAAAGAATATTTGTACTTTAAGCACCATTGCTCACCATCTTGATCTGACATTGTCAATGCATAGGTTGTATAAGGTGCTCATATACCTAATTATGAGTTATAAATTGAACAAGATTTTAGTATTTACGTTAATTCCATTACATATTGAAATGATTTGAAAATGTTTTTTCCTTATTTACACGTAATATTTAGTATTTTGATGTAAATATAAAAATCTTTATTATAGCGTCTCGTGCTTAAAAATATTTATTTATAGATTAAATATAATAGTATTGTTATGCATTAAATTAATATAAATCTTTTATGTTTTTTATTTTGCCAATTTTGTTTCTTTTAGCTGTGGGAAAACATTTGAATGAATACTGAAATATCCGATTACATATAAAGAAAACAAAAATTCTTCTTTATCAGCATATATTCTATAGACTATTCCACCTCCAATGTGATTGTGAATATCAGCTATGATGTTCTAATACAGCCATGTCAAGGTCAAAGTTACAGGTGGGCAAAACATGAAGGCCATAGACCACGTGGACCGCAAAACCTAATCTTAAGGAAGACAAACCACTGCAAATCTCAATGAAAGAAGTACTGTTACAGGACATGCGGTTTTCATCAGTGGATAAAGTGATTCACGAGGAACGTTTTGGTATGATATAAAATTAGTCCAGGATTTTTGCATAATAAACCATTATAAAAAATATGAAAACTATAATAGAAAAATAAATGCAAATAAAAATGCCACGTCTGTCTGTTTGCGATTAACTCAAATACTACTGAACAGCTTTTCATATGGTTTTCACCAGTAGATAAAGTGAGACATGAGGAAGGTTTAAGTATATAATTTGTCAAGGTTTTTTTATCATCAGGGCGGGATAAGGTCCGCCGGGACCGCTTGTTAGTAATGGACTTGTTGCAGCGCGCGCATTTTCATAGACGCACAGAGTACGTTATATAAAGACTACAGCGGGCCGCATTATCTGACCGCTGAGGCGTTTCAGGTTTTCGTTGACCGAAAAATATGAGAAAAAAATTTTGTTCCTATTCAGTGTAATTAAACATCTAGTAGGTATGAATGTGAATACACAATATTATTTTTCTTTCATTTTTATTCGTCATGGTATGGACTTCTAAAGAACATTCATATTTGAAATTCGGATAAAGAAAATCCAAATAGTTTTTCGAAATAAACAAATTTACGATAAAATATCAAACGCAGCAATTTATATAAAAAAAATTAATGACACTTCTAAAAAGAAAACTTGAAAAAACATGTAATTGCACATTTAAAACTAAATTTGGTTTCCAGAGCAGCATTCGAAGACGACAGGGTACGCAATAATCCGAAAAAAAGCAAATTTTCTAATGGATCGATTGTGTAGCAGCTCGTATAGTGTATTGAGAATGGTTTCGGGTAGACCTGATAATCTAATTGAGAAAATATTCTAGTCGTTTAGAATTTAGAATATTATAACTCGTGCACAATAACCAAGCTATACTACGCAAAGTACCACCAATATTATGTGATATATGGTCAATGACAGTAAGATTATTAAAATAAAAAATATTTTATTGAATTTAGGCCCCGAGAAGACGTTTATGAACGTCAAAACTATCACCGGTTCGGACAAACAACCCGCTCATCGAGAAGAACTGGTGAGAAACCCGATCTGGTTTGTCTCTTCATCAGACATACATAGTTATATTAGTTATAAGCGGATGAACAGAGAGAGGTGTTATTTCCAGATATCACCATCGTTCACATATCGATCCACACTATAATGGCCTTTAGGCATTAAAATCCGATTTGCGACCTGTTTCAACTTACCATCCGACAAATCGGTATTACGCTTTACGACTTTGTTATAAAACATAATAAAAACAATATGTCATTGTTTTTTGTATTTAAATTATATCAGTCTTTTACTATATCCAGCGTATCTAAGTTTGTGCGGACATACATTACATTATCAAGATACTGAATTAAAGATGTATTTGTATTATAGATACGAAATGAAAACCATACTTACTACTATAAACCATATTTAAGTTCCCGCCAAAAACATGACAGTGGCGTTGATGAGATATAGAAGGCGACTAGAAGAGATGATACAAAAGATTAAGTGAGAAGAAAATGTTCGTTGCGTCATTTACATACTAGCGGTCACCCCTGACTTCATTCGTCTCTGTTTGTATCTTTCGAAATGATAACACAATTCGTGTAACTTTAACAGTCTATGCAGCGTACGGTGTAGCTTGCAAATGGCAGGATTTAATCCAATTTACTTAACATTTTCGCCAATATATTCATAAATTATTACTTGCGTTTTATTTTGAGCCAAAAGCTATATTACTGTAATATAATGTGTATAATGATGAAGTATTATTATTATGTTTGGCTTAATTGTACTAACTTAACAATAAAAAAAATTGCACTTAATTATGTAGAATTAATTGATAACTATATATTTCGAAATATTCACATTTGTAAATACTACGATTATGAGTTATATTGGTGAAACGCATAAAGAAAAAAATGGCTGTCTAATTACCACAGTAGGCTTTGCGAAATACTAGTAGATTATTCCAAGATATTTTAGTATTTCCCCTGATTTTATCTACGCAGTTGAATTTTACATAGATGTAACTTGGTACCCGGGAGAATGACACATCTCAGATATAACAAAACATGCAGAAGAAATTGAGAAAATATTCTAGTCGTTTAGAATTTAGAATATTATAACTCGTGCACAATAACCAAGCTATACTACGCAAAGTACCACCAATATTATGTGATATATGGTCAATGAAAGTAAGATTATTAAAATAAAAAATATTTTATTGAATTTAGGCCCCGAGAAGACGTTTATGAACGTCAAAACTACCACCGGTTCGGACAAACAACCCGCTCATCGAGAAACCCGATCTGGTTTATCTCTTCATCAAACATACATAGTTATATTAGTTTTTATCGGATGAACAGAGAGAGGTGTTATTTCCAGATATCACCATCGTTCACATATCGATCCACACTATAATGACCTTTAGGCATTAAAATCCGATTTGCTCATAACAATGTGCTGCGAATCCATCCCTTTCACAATCCCATAGGAAGGAATGGAATATATTCACACTTTGTTGACGACGTTGGCCGATAGTCACACTTACAATAATCCTGTACCTGTAATAATAAATATTAATGTATGCCATTTTGTAGTTTCCCAAATACCAATTGTGTTTTTTTTACATTAGATCTTTGGTATCATTACATAGTATAAAACAAAGTCCCCGCGTCTTGATGGCCGAAACCACGCCCGGCAGCGAGAGCACTCAGAGAGAGTGTGCTGCGCGGTGTCTGTCTCAGCGCCGCACTCGTGACATGTGGCGGTGGGCTCCCTGCGCGCTATCCGGTGCAGGTACCAGCCGAAGCATCCGTGCCCGGTCAGCACCTGCACCAGACGATACGTCAGGGAGCCCCAGTCCCTATTCACCCACCCGGACAGGACCGGACGGACGGCGTCAATGGTATATCTTCCGTAACGCTCGTCCGCCAGGTCCCGCCCCCACCTCTCTAATTGCTGGCTGCGGGCTCTCGCCCGCAACGCAGCAATCTCCCTGGGAGCCGGAGGTTGCCCTCGGGATTTCCCTGCCGCCGCATAGTTGTATACGGCGGCAAGAACTTCCGCCTCCAGCTCCCAGGGAAGAGAGCCCGCGAGCACCATGGCCGCCGCCGAGGACACCGTTCGGTACCCGCGGATTTCCCTCAACGCCACTGTGCGCTGTGCTTTGCGCAGCACTCGAACGTTCGTGGCGCTGAGGGAGTCCACCCACAACGGTGCCCCGTAGGCGGCCATGGCCCTCACCACCCCTGCATACAGACGGCGGCAGGCAGCGCCCGGCCCTCCCGTGTTCGGGAGAAGGCGGCCGAGCGCCGCCGCCGCCCCTACTATACGCGGTCCGAGCCCCTTGAAGTGGGCCCCGAACCGCCAGCCTCCGTCCAGGGTGAGGCCCAGATATTTCATCCGGGACCCCACCCGGATATGTACGCCGCCTACCGTTATTTGGGCCCCAGGAGGTGGCCCCTGCCGAGGCCCGTGGAACAGCAGGGCCTCGGTTTTTTCAAGGGCCACCTTGAGGCCCAGTCGACGGATGCGCCCGACCACGAAGGTCGTAGCCAACGTGGTCAGGCGCACCAGCTCTGGCCATTCCCTCCCCTGGGCTACGACTAGGGTGTCGTCCGCATAACATATGAGGCGCGCTCCTGATGGGAGCGCGCCGCGGAGCACCCAGTCGTAGCCCAGGTTCCACAATAGTGGCCCCAGCACGGAGCCTTGTGGGACTCCACAAGGAGTCCCACGTCGGACCATTCGCCCTCTGCCATCTGTGTAGACGACCTCCCTACCCTCGAGGTACGCCTTCAACAGCCGCCGCAGGTACGGGGGCACTCCGAAAAAGCGGAGCGCCTCCCGTATTACTCCATGCGGCAGGCTGTTGAAGGCGTTGGCGATGTCCAGTGACACCGCCAACAGTCTTTGACCCCGGGAGGTCGCCTGCGCAGAGAGCACCTTCAGGAGGCTCAGGGCGTCCAGGGTTGAACGCCCCGACCGGAAGCCGAACTGCGCGTCCGACAAGTTCGGTCCCACGTCTTCCAGGTGCCGGACGACCCGGGAAGGTAGTAATTTTCCTAATGTCCGCCTGGCTAGCTAATAACCTCAATTTAAAAATGTTCAGCCAAACACTAGTTATCGCGGGCACAAAAAATTTAGTTTTTTTTAGTTTTGTCAACCAATATTTTACTATATGGTTACTGCCATTGTCGAGTAGGTACCTAATGATATTACAAGCTTTTGCGATCATTTCAATGTTCTAACATGATGGTGTCCCGCTTGTTAGAACTTTCCAGGGAGTTTTTGTGGCAAGTCAGAATCCATGCTCCTTGGTATTATTTCCCATCCACTTTACTCGTGCAGAATAACCAAACTATATTACGTAAAACATCACCAATATTACAAAATGTAGAGTCAAAAAACGCAAGATTATAAATATCAAAGAAACTACATGCCATCCCAAGATCCCGCCAAAAAAAATTTAGTTTATAAAGTTTAAAATTAAAATACCAAAGGTCGGGAATATAAAAAGTTAGCGTTAATTGCACTTTTCGCTGTGTAGGTACACTGGCGATATTAATGCAGCAAGGCATTTTCTTAGAAAAAAATGCTGGGGCTAACCAGCGGTATTGTTATGAAACGCAAAAGTTGTTATAGGAAGTGCAAATATAGTAAAAGTAAAAGAAGAATTAATAAACTAGTAGAATGGATACATATACACCACATATAGCGATGATAATAATAAAAATGTATACACACAACAAAAGTAAATTATAAATACAAATTTTAAAATCACGAACACATTTTTTTGGTTATTTGTAGCCAATATCCATTCATCATAGAGATATAATTTCAATTTTACATACACACACTTTATTTTTATAATACGTAATAGATTACAAATAAAAAATTGCAAACAAAACTAACGTAGAATAAACTTTTTGAATCATCATCATCTTCTTACCCTTATCCCACCTAAGTAGGGTCGGCACAACATGTTTTCCTTTTCCACGCTCGCCTATCAGATGTCATCTCAGTCAACACACCTTTTACACACATATCATTTTTCACACAATCCATCCATCCTTTTTTCGGTTTTCCTCTACTCTTATATCCATCGACCGTCATACTCAAAGCTTTTCTAGTTACATGGTCTTCATCTCTCCTCATAACATGCCCATACCATGCTAACCTATTACTCCTTAACTTATCTGTTACTGGTGCTATTTTCAAACTTCCTCTGATATATTCATTCCTAATCTTATCCATTCTAGTTACACCACACATCCACCTTAACATTCGCATCTCTGCCACAT
>MU159242.1:106438-148038 GCA_015888305.1 Antheraea pernyi | reverse complement strand
CCTCTTTATAATATTAGTATAGATTATGTCTGTTTGTTTGTTCCGTGTAATTTTTAAAAAATAGGCTGCAACTATTTTAGCGGGAATTTTACTGGCATATAACCGAAATTATAGCGTTTGACATATGCTATTTTATTTGTCCGCGGTTTCTTCCGCATTGCTATTTCCAAAATGTTTGGACCGATTTTCACGAGGTGTTTACTGGCAGATAACTCACAATATAAGAAGTAACTTAGACTATTTTATTTTGTTAGCCAAGACTTCGTCTGCATTGCTATCTTCAAATTGGTTGAACCGATTTTCACGAGATTTTTACAGGCAGATAACTAATTAATGAGCTATTTTATTTTAAACTGGCGGGCTCGGCAGACGTTGTACCGTCCTGATAATAAAGAAAACCTTGACAAATTATACCTCAACCTTCCCCATGAATCATTCCATCTACTGGTCGAAAACGGCATGAAAATCCGTTTTTTTTTTATTGTAGCACGTCAAAATGACTGCACTGTGCCTGACGGTAAGCACAGTACAATCCAAAAACAATGGCGACCACCGAGTGACACATTATCCATCACCGGTCGCCGTTGTCATGCCGGCCTGCAAAAAGCTGGATATGCACAGGCTGAACCCGAAACGCGACCCGCAGAAGTGAACCACTATGACGGGCTTTTTCGCCATATACATGGTGGTTGCCACCCAGTCAGGCTGTAAAACCTTTTTTGACGTGCTACAATAAAAAAAAAACGGATTTTCATGCCGTTTTCGACCAGTAGATGGAATGATTCATGGGGAAGGTTGAGGTATAATTTGTCAAGGTTTTCTTTATTATCAGGACGGTACAACGTCTGCCGAGCCCGCCAGTTTAAAATAAAATAGCTCATTAATTAGTTATCTGCCTGTAAAAATCTCGTGAAAATCGGTTCAACCAATTTGAAGATAGCAATGCAGACGAAGTCTTGGCTAACAAAATAAAATAGTCTAAGTTACTTCTTATATTGTGAGTTATCTGCCAGTAAACACCTCGTGAAAATCGGTCCAAACATTTTGGAAATAGCAATGCGGAAGAAACCGCGGACAAATAAAATAGCATATGTCAAACGCTATAATTTCGGTTATATGCCAGTAAAATTCCCGCTAAAATAGTTGCAGCCTATTTTTTAAAAATTACACGGAACAAACAAACAGACATAATCTATACTAATATTATAAAGAGGCAGAGTTTGTGACGTTGTAAGGGGTGATCTCAGGAACTACTGGTCAGATTTGGAAAATTCTTTCAATGTTATATAGCTCATTTATCAGGGAAGGTTATAGGCTATATATCATCACGCTAAGACCCATAGGAGCGGAGCAGCAATGAAGAATGTTGCAAAATCGGGGTATTTTTTTCCTTTTCAGAGCTTCCGCTGCGTTTTAGCGCAAAATAACCATTCCACGCTTACGTATTACCGCCCAACGAAGTGGGCACGGGTCGGCTAGTATAATAATACAGATGAAAAATAAAAATAAAAATTTTTTGGTTATTTGTAGCCAATATCCATCCATCAAAAAGATATAATTTCAATTTTACATACACACACACACTTTATTTTTATAATACGTAATAGATTACAAATAATGTACTCGTACTTAGGTAACATAACATTTGACAGCGTCCCTTGTGGTGGAAGCGTGTTGTGCCGGCGCGACTCCCACAGTTCGTCGGGGGGAGTACAACACCCACCGCCTCCTGAAGGGTACCTACCATATCGAACCCTTAGACCGCAGAAGGGCCGACACCAGCCGGGGTAGCGGACGCAGTCCCTGCTCCCAGGCCAAAAATGTGTAAGGAGGTAGGTACTATGGGGTTTTAGTCCGTGGAAATCGGACATAACCCACCCCCAGTTGCCCGGGTAGGGTGGATATCCGTTAGGGAATTCCTCATGTAAAACAAAAAAAAGATTCGACTGGGTAGATTATACATAAAAATATATTTGTTTCATCTTTTATTAGATTAATGTCATTTAATGGAAAGTTTACAATTTTACTAACTTTATGTTCTTTCGTAATCTATGTGCTATCCAAACATGTGCACCAGTAATTAATTAAATGTTTTGGTGACGGAAATTCTTTTTTTGTGGCTGTTTATCTATTACCTTTGCAATTTACTTAAAAGTTTATTTTGATATTTGCACACCGGAACTAACACTATATTGGCGTGTTAATCTTTAGGGACACACATTATATTCATCGAGGTTCTTATCCAGCTTAATTTATTTCGTAATTAACTGAATGAAAAATATACCTTCCCTGATTCCATCTCTGACTAAATCCAGTTTTGCCATTAAATGCCTCAGTTTGATAATATCCAGAGAATAACAGGTTTTTCTCGAATAATTGAGATAAAAGTATTGTGAAACTGGCCGAAAGCTTTCTAAATAGTCATTACACATTTATTTCGTCTTTTTAAATATTTTTTTTCTTATACAATCATTTCCCTACCATATTTTTTTAGGCTTTCCTTATTAATTTCTGACGTATTTATATCGCCTTTATTTATAATTTTGATCATTGATGAGTTATGCTGTTATGAGGAAAATATGTAAAAATAAGTATTAAATTTGGGATTGACTACAGTAACTTTCATATATGGGAATAGAAATATTAATTCAAATATCTAAACGATAACACTTAGGTAACATAAGATTTGACAGCGTCCCTTGTGGTGGAAGCGTGTTGTGCCGGCGCGACTCCCACAGTTCGTAGCGGGAAGTACAACACCCACCGCATCTTGAGGGGTACCTACCATATCGAACCCTTAGACCGTAGAAGAGCCGACACCAGCCGTACTATGGGGTTTTAGTCCGTGGCAATCGGACATAACCCATCTCCAGTTGCCCGGCTAGGATGGATATCCGTTAGGGAATTCCTCATGTAAAACAAAAAAAAAAGGTTTGACTGTGTAGTTTATACATAAAAAATATATATGTCTCATCTTTTATTAGATTAATGTTATTTAATGAAAAGTTTACAATTCTACTAACTTTATGTTCTTTCGTAATCTATGTACTATCCAAACATGTGCACCTGTAATTAATAAAAAAATTAGGTGACGGGAAACATTGAAACGCAATCATAGCAAATTCTTTTTTCGTGGCTGTTTACCTTTGCAATTTAACTAACTAACACTATATTGGCGTGTTAATCTTTAGGGACACACTTTATATTCATCGAGGTTCTTATCCAGCTTAATTTATTTCGTAATTAACTGAATGAAAAATATACCTTCCCTGATTCCATCTCTGACTAAATCCAGTTTTGCCATTAAATGCCTCAGTTTGATAATATCCAGAGAATAACAGGTTTTTCTCGAATAATTGAGATAAAAGTATTGTGAAACGGGCCGAAAGCTTTCTAAAGTCTTTCTAAAGTCATTACACATTTATTTCGTCTTTTCAACTATTTTTCTTATACAATCATTTCCCTACCATATTTTTTTAGGCTTTCCTTATTAATTTCTGACGTATTTATATCGCCTTTATTTATAATTTTGATCATTGATGAGTTATGCTGTTATGAGGAAAATATGTAAAAATAAGTATTAAATTTGGGATTGACTACAGTAACTTTCATATATGGGAATAGAAATATTAATTCAAATATCTAAACGATAACAGTTTGTTAACTGTTCTGTGTTACAGAAGTACGTGTTGATGTTAATATGGTAACTGTATTATCTGTGATTTTCTTTATTTTAGTCAGGTGATTTCTAAACATAATTTTCTTTGCTTGTCTTTTCCACATAATCAGACAAATGTAGTCACTGATACCTTTTTGAAGTAATTTCTTTTTAAAGTTCTATGAAATACTGTATAAAATTAAGTATTTACTATATTTATTTCATAGAAAAAGGTAAAACAAATGTTACAGAATATATGAATAAAAACCAATTTTTTATTAAATATTTTTTATTTCATTAACAACAATTACTGTACATTTATTACGAATTTGATTAACACTTTCAATAAATGAGATGAGAAATAAATAATAACCATAGACAAAATAATTTAATATTACATGATTGAATGATATCAATTCATTACAATACTTTGATTCACATAATACTTTCATTACTAATATCAAAATTAATTATCAAGTGTTTTCTATGTAATGTTGCTAGAATTCATCCTTGAATTTATCTATGAAATTATCTAAGTCAAGGTAGAAAAGTCAATGTGTTATCTAGAAATTAAAAAAAATACAATTGGTCTGCTAAAAATTCTAGAAATTTTCAAATGGTCATAAACAATTCCATCCTTGTAAAGTAAAATATAAAAATTATTTTATTTTTCAAAAGGTTATTGTGGCTAAAATGACAAAGTAACACTGAGTTTACCTTGAAACTCTTATTTTGCACAACATTGTAATGCTTATTTGCGTCAAAATTCATTAGTCAATGTTTTTCTTACATTTAAATAGTGTATGTCTGTCAATATTGTCTCCTTATAAATACATACATAATATACTAAATTCTGAGTAGGTGTTTGTAAGGCTTTTCATATATTATTACTGTTTTACTATTTAATGCAACTATTGACATGGTATGTGGTTCAGTTAAGCAAGATTATTGCACTAATCTCACTGGAACCAATCTTATCATAAGTACCAGTTGTTTACAAACTTCAGTTATGAAAAGTTAATTGCACAGAGTAGACAAAAATAAACATGGAATTTGCATTACAATTCAAATACCTTGACATAATTACAAAAAAAAACACTAATAAATTACAATATAGATTAAAAAACTTATATGTAAAAATTCTCTAAGATTAAAATACTTTGCGTTAGATTTAAGAATTTCATTTTAAAAACATTGTGTAACCTCAGTAAAATTTTATGTTCTTGCAGGTGTTAAAATTATTTTATATGTCAATGTAACTAACCATTAATGTTAAAACCACAGAATACTTTGTAAAATGAGACTAAACATCAATATATACAACATAAAATTTACCTCCTTACATACATACAAACACTAATTAGTATTCCGAGTGTCATATCTAATAACATATAATAATTTAGTTATAACAGTATTGATTAAAAATAATATCTGTTGTAAATATTCACTAATCAATAAAAAACAAACTGTGGAGGGTCAAAAATAATAAAATCAAGATCTATGTCAATTTTACATCATTAAAAATAAAATACAAACATAATTTGAAACATAAACATATTTCTCATTAGCAATTAAAATTTCATAACTATTTATCATTAAGAGACAAAGTAGAAGCATGTTGGCAATTTTTAAATGTTAATATATTATGACCTTTAATTACTTGCAGCTTGTTTTTGAAGACCAGCTGGATCCATAATCGGATTCTGTTTCTTTACAAGACCAGATAGTAGGGTCTTGATTTGGGCAATAGCACGGCCAGGATTCAAGCCTTTCGGACAAGTACGTGTACAGTTCATTATCGTGTGACAACGGTACACTGAGTAGGTGTCTTTAAGCTTCGATAGACGCTTTTCAGTAGCTTCATCACGGGAGTCAATTATCCACCTATAAGCTTGCATGAGAACTGCAGGGCCAAGGTACTTATCGCCATTCCACCAATATGAAGGACAGCTAGTAGAGCAGCAGGCACAGAGAACACATTCATACAGACCGTCCAATTTTGCTCGGTCTTCGACATCCTGTAATAGTTGGGTTTCCTTACCTTTAACAGCTTCTTTCTCCCGTTGCAGCCAGGGTTCAATCGACTGGTACTGTTTGTAAAAGTTGCCAAGGTCGGGAACTAAATCCTTCACTACATACATGTGCGGCAGAGGGTAAATCTTCGTTGGTTTCGATAAACTCTGATCTATGTGACTGATACAGGCAAGAGTATTGATGCCGTCGATGTTCATCGCGCAAGAGCCGCAGACACCCTCGCGGCACGAACGTCTGAAGGTTAACGTTGGATCCATTTCGTTTTTTATTTTTAGTAAAGCGTCCAGGACCATGGGAGCGCAATCGTCGAGGTCAACTTCATAGTTTTGAGTGTAAGGCTTCTTGTCGGGCTCATCTGGGTTCCAACGATATACAGCAAAGGTTTTTACACGTTTCCCCAGAGCCTGTGACGTTGCGAAAGTACGCAACTGACCAAAAGTACCAGTTGTCAGCCTCAGCAATGGCATTATGTAATGTTTTTATTCACTAATAAAAATTTAAAACGCACTTCGTTTATACTGCGCACTCGTGACAGTCACAGTTATAAAAGGCAGTCGTTGGGTTTTCGTTCGAATTTATATTTTAGTAAAATAAATTGTTTAGTATTTATTGGTACACACCACACGAATATTCCTATTGATTGACTATGAATGAATGTTGTGATGATTGAACTGAAAATGAAAAGAATGATTTAGAAATTCATTCACAGTTTATATTCGAGAGTGAATGCGCCTTTCTGTTATTATATACTTATAGAAAATTTAATTATCTCATGCTATTCCAATTATCTAAAAATTAATGCACAGTAAATAATATCACACTTGGTATATATAAACCATGGCATAAATATTGTTTTATTGTGCAACCTGTGATGTGATCTGTGATTGTATATTATACTCTGTGGTTCAAGATTGACTGGCGGGAATAAAAATATTTTGTTGATAAGTGTATATTTCCAACTAAAACAATAATCATTTGTTAAATATTAATCCAGATATGACTAACCGAACATGAAGAATGCTGCAGCGTCAAAATCAAAAGACGTTGAATCGCCTAAAACCCCGGGAGGTATTAGTAAGTCCTTACTAACTCCTTGCAGACGACTTGGTCTATCCAGAAATTGGAGAAAAGGTGGTTCGTCTCCATTCATATCACCATTAGCTAGTAGCAGTGAGGTAAAACAAGAAAAATTAGAGGGTAAAAAGAGAAAAGAGCCTGATTTAGATGACGATTGTACTAAAACACCAGAATCGTCAATTGTTAAAGATGAAAATAATGATACTGGCATTACTAATATAAGTAATAAGAATACACCGTGTAGAAATGTTGATATACCACGAAGAAAGAAGTCTAAATCACTTCTATCAGCTATCAATAACACTCAAGTTACTGTTGGTTCAGAGTCACCAACAAACCCTATTTCACTACATAAAAGTCTTTCAGAAGAAAGTACGAAAAATATATGTGAAAATATTATAATTGAGACAAGAGATGTGTCAATGCCCAGTAAAACTAAAGATAAATGTACAAAGGGTATAATATCTCCAAACTCTGATCATAAAAAGCAAACTCTGAAGAATGTTGAACAGATTCCACATGAAGAAGCAAAGATAATAGTAAATGATAAACATGTTAATGAAAAAGAAGAAAATGATAGAATTAGTAGTAAGAAGAAAGAACACAAACCTAATGATCTTAAAAAAGAATGTATTGTTGTTATACAGAAGAAAATATTTAAAACTGAATTAACTGATAATCAACCGCATTGTAATACTGACCATAAAAAAGTAATAAATAACGAGACTATGACACAAGCATTATTTGATTCAGATTCCGATGATGTGCCTCTGAATAATCTAAGTCAAAAGAGATCAGACCTCAGCCAAAATAAGAAAGATGATTCTGAAACAAAATTATTTATGAAAAAATCATCAGAAAAGATTTCACAAAAATCAAAGAATATTTCTAAAAATCTTAAAAACCCCAAAGTAATATCAGACCCGAAGACAACCGATACAAAAACAGATGAATTATCCGATGATGACTTTATTGAACCGAAAAAGACAATTCTTATAAGAAAAACATATGCAAAAGTGACTAAACCGTCAAAAGCTAAATCCACAGGATCAATAACACAGAGAGATATAGATGAACTGAAAGCAAGGATAGAAGTTAAAAAGAAACTCCTACTAGCCCAAGCGATGACTGAAGATACGAGAGAATTGAGGGACCTCATAAAAAAATGGCAAAAGGGTTGTCAGGATGCGTTAATAGAATTAATGGATCTGATGAAAACTAAATTTCCAGACAAATCCAACATGGATTACTCAGAGATACTCCAAACTTTGAAAATACCACCATCATTAGTTGGTTATGATGCTGATGAGGATTGTTTCAATACTCCGAATGATGCAAGCATCATCATGGCTACTTTAAATGATACCTAATGAACTTAATAATCTGTTCACTTTATCTTAAATGTGATTTTTATTTATATTATTATAATAAAATAATTATTCTAAATTATTTGTTTTTATTTGAAATCCTACGGTTAGGTAAGTAAATCAGCTTACACTATCTAAAAATAAATAGAAGAAAAATGAAAATTTTCATAATACAGTGTTTATGCCTGACTGTAAATTGGTGGACAAATTCTTTTTTTATGTAAAATAATTGTTAAAACATTAATTCAAATTAGGTCTAGGCCTAAAACGACTTTGCAGTGACCAAAATTGTCTATCCTTTATCTGTATTTTTTTTTAAGTTCAAATAACAAATACCTTGATTATCCATTAAAAGTGAGTATTGTTTTTTTTTATAAAAAAAAGAACTCAAAAATTCAAACTATTTAATTTATACATAATACTACACTAAATTTCTTAAAATCTATGTGATCGTATTGGATTCTCGGGATCAAACAGTTTAGGATCTTTGAAAAATGTTTTCTCCTTGTAATAATATGGCATATATCCACAGTTTTGTGCTTTAATACTACACTAAATTTCTTAAAATCTATGTGATCGTATTGGATTCTCGGGATCAAACAGTTTAGGATCTTTGAAAAATGTTTTCTCCTTGTAATAATATGGCATATATCCACAGTTTTGTGCTTTTCTTATTTCGGATTCCACTTGCGTCTGTTTTTTCACACAAAGTCCGGTGATATGTCTCCCGTAGATCCTGCCGGTGTACGGTGATTGAAATTGTGATAAGAGTCTATAATTCTTATAATCTGGTGTGATCTTTAATTGGCAAAGAATACATTGACGTCGTTCCTTTTTGAATGGATTCTCCATTTCAAAAAGGAACGACGTCAATGTATTCTTTGCCAATTAAAGATCTAAGGTGATCCAGTACATAGCTAATCTCAATAGTAGTTTTGTTGACTTACAGATATGGCGAGTAAGAAATGTTTTTAATAGTGCCATTATACTAATGTATTCAAAGTAGACGGGTTAAAAAAGAATACTGTAGAATTTAAATTTATTTGTGCAAATCTGAATAACATAACCAACAAAATGATATTGACACTATTGACGTAAACCGTTTAATTATTGCTTTCGACCCTATTAATACGTTTTATTTTCAGGACATAAATTTTGTTAAATAGTGTTTCAATTTATATGTACTTAAGAATCAATGTTAGTTTTAGAACAAACGCGTAACCATTTTTTGAGAATATCGTTTTAACCGTTGTGTATCAAAGGTCAAAGGACAGGCTTATATATTACAAGCTGTGCTCGCGACTCCGTAACCTAATGCATAAAACAGTGATTAATAAAATCATCTGAATGTATTATGTCCAGTTGAACACGTCACACGTGCACGCATACACGCTTACACGCATACATGCTTGGTATACATATATGTTTCATCAACTCATATATGTATGAATAGTTAGCTTAGCTTAGGTTAGCTCAGATAGGTCGCGAATTGCATGTATCAGGCAACAGCCAAAGCCGAGGTGTGCCGCGCACCCTTGAGCTAGTTGTCAAAGTAAAATCGGCTGAGTGCCTTAAGCGCTCGCCTTAGTAGTCCGGTGAAGCTGGTGTGACACAAACGGAATGGTGTTGAATGCCAATAAATGTTATGTAGTTAACTTCTCCCGCAATAAAAAAACTTTTAGTCGTCAATACTTTATAAAATCTAACATTTTGATAACGCTGAACAATATTCGTGATTTTGGCATTTTAATAGATTCTAAGTTACGCTTCAATATACATATTGATAGTATTGTTAATAGGGGGTTTAAAACTTTAGGATTTGTATTACGTAACACTAAGGATTTCAAGATGGCACATACAAAGATTGCGCTGTTTAACTCACTCGTTCGTAGCGGCTTGGAATATTGCAGTGTGGTATGGAATCCTCATTACGAAATTTATGTAAATAAAATAGAAAGGGTGCAAAAACTATTTTTGTGGCATTTGACATACAACTTTCACTTAGGGAAAAAACTTCTCACATACCAAGACAGACTTCAATATTTTAATTTAGACACTTTAAAAGATCGCAGAGGATTACTTGATCTCACTTTTCTGTACAAACTAATGAATGGAATCTTGGACGCACCTGAACTACTTAGCAGAGTTGATATAACGGTTCCTGCGAAGCTGCCTAGAGCCTCACGTTTTAATATATTCGCTACGAAGAAGTATTTTCGAACAAATTTAGGCCTTTACTCTCCACTAAATAGAATGATATCACTTTATAATTCTAAATCTAAAAGCTCTAATCTAGATATATTCACAAATAGTCTCAGCCAGTATAAACAAATTTATTTAAGTAACTTAAAATAAAAAGAAAATTGGAATGTATGTTTTTACTCTTTCTTTTTTTTGTTGTTTTTGTTTTAGCTTTCTCATTTACTTAAGTTATTTGCTGTAGAATATAATAAATACGTCGTAAACACCTATAATTAAGATTGCACTTATATAGAGTCATTAAAAATGCATGTTATGTACTATTCTAGTGTAAATCTTGTTGGTGTTTCTAAATAAATAAATAAATAAATATTTATTTCATAGAAAAAGGTAAAACAAATGTTACAGAATATATGAATAAAAACCAATTTTTTATTAAATATTTTTTATTTCATTAACAACAATTACTGTACATTTATTACGAATTTGATTAACACTTTCAATAAATGAGATGAGAAATAAATAATAACCATAGACAAAATAATTTAATATTACATGATTGAATGATATCAATTCATTACAATACTTTGATTCACATAATACTTTCATTACTAATATCAAAATTAATTATCAAGTGTTTTCTATGTAATGTTGCTAGAATTCATCCTTGAATTTATCTATGAAATTATCTAAGTCAAGGTAGAAAAGTCAATGTGTTATCTAGAAATAAAAAAAAATACAATTGGTCTGCTAAAAATTCTAGAAATTTTCAAATGGTCATAAACAATTCCATCCTTGTAAAGTAAAATATAAAAATTATTTTATTTTTCAAAAGGTTATTGTGGCTAAAATGACAAAGTAACACTGAGTTTACCTTGAAACTCTTATTTTGCACAACATTGTAACGCTTATTTGTGTCAAAATTCATTAGTCAATGTTTTTCTTACATTTAAATAGTGTATGTCTGTCAATATTGTCTCCTTATAAATACATACATAATATACTAAATTCTGAGTAGGTGTTTGTATTGCTTTTCATATATTATTACTGTTTTACTATTTAATGCAACTATTGACATGGTATGTGGTTCAGTTAAGCAAGATTATAGCACTAATCTCACTGGAACCAATCTTATCATAAGTACCAGTTGTTTACAAACTTCAGTTATGAAAAGTTAATTGCACAGAGTAGACAAAAATAAACATGGAATTTGCATTACAATTCAAATACCTTGACATAATTACAAAAAAAAACACTAATAAATTACAATATAGATTAAAAAACTTATATGTAAAAATTCTCTAAGATTAAAATACTTTGCGTTAGATTTAAGAATTTCATTTTAAAAACATTGTGTAACCTCAGTAAAATTTTATGTTCTTGCAGGTGTTAAAATTATTTTATATGTCAATGTAACTAACCATTAATGTTAAAACCACAGAATACTTTGTAAAATGAGACTAAACATCAATATATACAACATAAAATTTACCTCCTTACATACATACAAACACTAATTAGTATTCCGAGTGTCATATCTAATAACATATAATAATTTAGTTATAACAGTATTGATTAAAAATAATATCTGTTGTAAATATTCACTAATCAATAAAAAACAAACTGTGGAGGGTCAAAAATAATAAAATCAAGATCTATGTCAATTTTACATCATTAAAAATAAAATACAAACATAATTTGAAACATAAACATATTTCTCATTAGCAATTAAAATTTCATAACTATTTATCATTAAGAGACAAAGTAGAAGCATGTTGGCAATTTTTAAATGTTAATATATTATGACCTTTAATTACTTGCAGCTTGTTTTTGAAGACCAGCTGGATCCATAATCGGATCCTGTTTCTTTACAAGACCAGATAGTAGGGTCTTGATTTGGGCAATAGCACGGCCAGGATTCAAGCCTTTCGGACAAGTACGTGTACAGTTCATTATCGTGTGACAACGGTACACTGAGTAGGTGTCTTTAAGCTTCGATAGACGCTTTTCAGTAGCTTCATCACGGGAGTCAATTATCCACCTATAAGCTTGCATGAGAACTGCAGGGCCAAGGTACTTATCGCCATTCCACCAATATGAAGGACAGCTAGTAGAGCAGCAGGCACAGAGAACACATTCATACAGACCGTCCAATTTTGCTCGGTCTTCGACATCCTGTAATAGTTGGGTTTCCTTACCTTTAACAGCTTCTTTCTCCCGTTGCAGCCAGGGTTCAATCGACTGGTACTGTTTGTAAAAGTTGCCAAGGTCGGGAACTAAATCCTTCACTACATACATATGCGGCAGAGGGTAAATCTTCGTTGGTTTCGATAAACTCTGATCTATGTGACTGATACAGGCAAGAGTATTGATGCCGTCGATGTTCATCGCGCAAGAGCCGCAGACACCCTCGCGGCACGAACGTCTGAAGGTTAACGTTGGATCCATTTCGTTTTTTATTTTTAGTAAAGCGTCCAGGACCATGGGAGCGCAATCGTCGAGGTCAACTTCATAGTTTTGAGTGTAAGGCTTCTTGTCGGGCTCATCTGGGTTCCAACGATATACAGCAAAGGTTTTTACACGTTTCCCCAGAGCCTGTGACGTTGCGAAAGTACGCAACTGACCAAAAGTACCAGTTGTCAGCCTCAGCAATGGCATTATGTAATGTTTTTATTCACTAATAAAAATTTAAAACGCACTTCGTTTATACTGCGCACTCGTGACAGTCACAGTTATAAAAGGCAGTCGCTGGGTTTTCGTTCGAATTTATATTTTAGTAAAATAAATTGTTTAGTATTTATTGGTACACACCACACGAATATTCCTATTGATTGACTATGAATGAATGTTGTGATGATTGAACTGAAAATGAAAAGAATGATTTAGAAATTCATTCACAGTTTATATTCGAGAGTGAATGCGCCTTTCTGTTATTATATACTTATAGAAAATTTAATTATCTCATGCTATTCCAATTATCTAAAAATTAATGCACAGTAAATAATACCACACTTGGTATATATAAACCATGGCATAAATATTGTTTTATTGTGCAACCTGTGATGTGATCTGTGATTGTATAATATACTCTGTGGTTCAAGATTGACTGGCGGGAATAAAAATATTTTGTTGATAAGTGTAGTGTAGGTATATTTCCAACTAAAACAATAATCATTTGTTAAATATTAATCCAGATATGCCTAACCGAACATGAAGAATGCTGCAGCGTCAAAATCAAAAGACGTTGAATCGCCTAAAACCCCGGGTGGTATTAGTAAGTCCTTACTAACTCCTTGCAGACGACTTGGTCTATCCAGAAATTGGAGAAAAGGTGGTTCGTCTCCATTCATATCACCATTAGCTAGTAGCAGTGAGGTAAAACAAGAAAAATTAGAGGGTAAAAAGAGAAAAGAGCCTGATATAGATGACGATTGTACTAAAACACCAGAATCGTCAATTGTTAAAGATGAAAATAATGATACTGGCATTACTAATATAAGTAATAAGAATACACCGTGTAGAAATGTTGATATACCACGAAGAAAGAAGTCTAAATCACTTCTATCAGCTATCAATAACACTCAAGTTACTGTTGGTTCAGAGTCACCAACAAACCCTATTTCACTACATAAAAGTCTTTCAGAAGAAAGTACGAAAAATATATGTGAAAATATTATAATTGAGACAAGAGATGTGTCAATGCCCAGTAAAACTAAAGATAAATGTACAAAGGGTATAATATCTCCAAACTCTGATCATAAAAAGCAAACTCTGAAGAATGTTGAACAGATTCCACATGAAGAAGCAAAGATAATAGTAAATGATAAACATGTTAATGAAAAAGAAGAAAATGATAGAATTAGTAGTAAGAAGAAAGAACACAAACCTAATGATCTTAAAAAAGAATGTATTGTTGTTATACAGAAGAAAATATTTAAAACTGAATTAACTGATAATCAACCGCATTGTAATACTGACCATAAAAAAGTAATAAATAACGAGACTATGACACAAGCATTATTTGATTCAGATTCCGATGATGTGCCTCTGAATAATCTAAGTCAAAAGAGATCAGACCTCAGCCAAAATAAGAAAGATGATTCTGAAACAAAATTATTTATGAAAAAATCATCAGAAAAGATTTCACAAAAATCAAAGAATATTTCTAAAAATCTTAAAAACCCCAAAGTAATATCAGAACCGAAGACAACTGATACAAAAACAGATGAATTATCTGATGATGACTTTATTGAACCGAAAAAGACAATTCTTATAAGAAAAACATATGCAAAAGTGACTAAACCGTCAAAAGCTAAATCCACAGGATCAATAACACAGAGAGATATAGATGAACTGAAAGCAAGGATAGAAGTTAAAAAGAAACTCCTACTAGCCCAAGCGATGACTGAAGATACGAGAGAATTGAGGGACCTCATAAAAAAATGGCAAAAGGGTTGTCAGGATGCGTTAATAGAATTAATGGATCTGATGAAAACTAAATTTCCAGACAAATCCAACATGGATTACTCAGAGATACTCCAAACTTTGAAAATACCACCATCATTAGTTGGTTATGATGCTGATGAGGATTGTTTCAATACTCCGAATGATGCAAGCATCATCATGGCTACTTTAAATGATACCTAATGAACTTAATAATCTGTTCACTTTATCTTAAATGTGATTTTTATTTATATTATTATAATAAAATAATTATTCTAAATTATTTGTTTTTATTTGAAATCCTACGGTTAGGTAAGTAAATCAGCTTACACTATCTAAAAATAAATAGAAGAAAAATGAAAATTTTCATAATACAGTGTTTATGCCTGACTGTAAATTGGTGGACAAATTCTTTTTTTATGTAAAATAATTGTTAAAACATTAATTCAAATTAGGTCTAGGCCTAAAACGACTTTGCAGTGACCAAAATTGTCTATCCTTTATTAGTATCTTTTTTTAAAGTTCAAATAACAAACCTTGAATATCTATTAAAAGTGAGTATTGTTTTTTTTTTTATAAAAAAAGAACTCAAAAATTCAAACTATTTAATTTATATATACTTTTACATTTATACTACACTAAATTTCTTAAAATCTATGTGATCGTATTGGATTCTCGGGATCAAAGAGTTTAGGATCTTTGAAAAATGTTTTCTCCTTGTAATAATATGGCATATATCCACAGTTTTGTGCTTTTCTTATTTCGGATTCCACTTGCGTCTGTTTTTTCACACAAAGTCCGGTGATATGTCTCCCGTAGATCCTGCCGGTGTACGGTGATTGAAATTGTGATAAGAGTCTATAATTCTTATAATCTGGTGTGATCTTTAATTGGCAAAGAATACATTGACGTCGTTCCTTTTTGAATGGATTCTCCATTTCAACAGGAGCGTCTTCATCTGTAGATTTCGAATCGACTGAAATTGGCCTCAAAGTAGGGATCACTCCTCGATAAACGTTGTTCACTGTAAAAAAAGAAATATTGTACTAAAACACCAGAATCGTCAATTGTTAAAGATGAAAATAATTATACTGGCATTACTAATATAAGTAATAAGAATACACCGTGTAGAAATGTTGATTTACCACGAAGAAAGAAATCTAAATCACTTCTATCATCTATCAATAACACTCAAGTTACTTTTGGTTCAGAGTCGCCAACAAACTCTATTTCACTACATAAAAGTCTTTCAGAAGAAAGTACGAAAAATATATGTGAAAATATTATAATTGAGACAAGAGATGTGTCAATGCCCAGTAAAACTAAAGATAAATGTACAAAGGGTATAATATCTCCAAACTCTGATCATAAAAAGCAAACTCTGAAGAATGTTGAACAGATTCCACATGAAGAAGCAAAGATAATAGTAAATGATAAACATGTTAATGAAAAAGAAGAAAATGATAGAATTAGTAGTAAGAAGAAAGAACACAAACCTAATGATCTTAAAAAAGAATGTATTGTTGTTATACAGAAGAAAATATTTAAAACTGAATTAACTGATAATCAACCGCATTGTAATACTGACCATAAAAAAGTAATAAATAACGAGACTATGACACAAGCATTATTTGATTCAGATTCCGATGATGTGCCTCTGAATAATCTAAGTCAAAAGAGATCAGACCTCAGCCAAAATAAGAAAGATGATTCTGAAACAAAATTATTTATGAAAAAATCATCAGAAAAGATTTCACAAAAATCAAAGAATATTTCTAAAAATCTTAAAAACCCCAAAGTAATATCAGAACCGAAGACAACTGATACAAAAACAGATGAATTATCTGATGATGACTTTATTGAACCGAAAAAGACAATTCTTATAAGAAAAACATATGCAAAAGTGACTAAACCGTCAAAAGCTAAATCCACAGGATCAATAACACAGAGAGATATAGATGAACTGAAAGCAAGGATAGAAGTTAAAAAGAAACTCCTACTAGCCCAAGCGATGACTGAAGATACGAGAGAATTGAGGGACCTCATAAAAAAATGGCAAAAGGGTTGTCAGGATGCGTTAATAGAATTAATGGATCTGATGAAAGCTAAATTTCCAGACAAATCCAACATGGATTACTCAGAGATACTCCAAACTTTGAAAATACCACCATCATTAGTTGGTTATGATGCTGATGAGGATTGTTTTAATACTCCGAATGATGCAAGCATCATCATGGCTACTTTAAATGATACCTGATGAACTTAATAATCTGTTCACTTTATCTTAAATGTGATTTTTATTTATATTATTATAATAAAATAATTATTCTAAATTATTTGTTTTTATTTGAAATCCTAAGGTTAGGCAAGTAAATCAACTTACACTATCTAAAAATAAATAGAAGAAAAATGAAAATTTTCATAATACAGTGTTTATGCCTGACTGTAAATTGGTGGACAAATTCTTTTTTTATGTAAAATAATTGTTAAAACATTAATTCAAATTAGGTCTAGGCCTAAAACGACTTTGCAGTGACCAAAATTGTCTATCCTTTATTAGTATCTTTTTTTAAAGTTCAAATAACAAACCTTGAATATCTATTAAAAGTGAGTATTGTTTTTTTTTTTATAAAAAAAGAACTCAAAAATTCAAACTATTTAATTTATATATACTTTTACATTTATACTACACTAAATTTCTTAAAATCTATGTGATCGTATTGGATTCTCGGGATCAAAGAGTTTAGGATCTTTGAAAAATGTTTTCTCCTTGTAATAATATGGCATATATCCACAGTTTTGTGCTTTTCTTATTTCGGATTCCACTTGCGTCTGTTTTTTCACACAAAGTCCGGTGATATGTCTCCCGTAGATCCTGCCGGTGTACGGTGATTGAAATTGTGATAAGAGTCTATAATTCTTATAATCTGGTGTGATCTTTAATTGGCAAAGAATACATTGACGTCGTTCCTTTTTGAATGGATTCTCCATTTCAACAGGAGCGTCTTCATCTGTAGATTTCGAATCGACTGAAATTGGCCTCAAAGTAGGGATCACTCCTCGATAAACGTTGTTCACTGTAAAAAAAGAAATCATCTAAGGTGATCCAGTACATAGCTAATCTCAATAGTAGTTTTGTTGACTTACAGATATGGCGAGTAAGAAATGTTTTTAATAGTGCCATTATACTAATGTATTCAAAGTAGACGGGTTAAAAAAGAATACTGTAGAATTTAAATTTATTTGTGCAAATTTGAATAACATAACCAACAAAATGATATTGACACTATTGACGTCTAACCCGTTTAATTATTGCTTTCGACCCTATTAATGCGTTTTATTTTCAAGACATAAATTTTGTTAAATAGTGTTTCAATTTATATGTACTTAAAAATCAATGTTAGTTTTAGAAAAACCGCGTAAGCATTTTTTGAGAATATCGTTTTAACCGTTGTGTAACATTGTAGATAATTACAATTGATCTAAGTTGCCATTCATTTCTGGATGTGTACATATATACATGATGTGTAATGGTAAATAGAGTATACATGATGTACATGTTTGTTATTTTATTTTGTTTTCTTCTGTTCTGTTTGCTGTGCTGTACTACATTACACCACTTGCTCAATTTAATTTTGTTTTGTTTGAATCAGTTTAGTTTCATTTTACTTCACTTCGTTTAACTTCATTTAATTTATTGTCTTCGTTTAATAACAATAATGGTCACTCCTGAGAGATGTGCTGAGAATTCAACGCTTCCAAACCTTGATTACCATAACCAAAAATTCGTTTATTGGATATATATATAAAGTGACTGTTTTTTTATTGTTTTTATATTATCTATTATAGTAAAGATAAAGATCACATCTGACGTTAATACATGATAGATGGTAACACGCTAAATTGAAAAAGGAGGCTGCCTTTCAAGTGCAGTTACCCAAACATGCACAAATATTTTGAAACATGTTATTAATTTGAAAATGACAGATTATTAATTAAATATTAAAAGCAGTTATACTCGTATATTTGTATTATGTGGTCTTCCTTTATTCAAAGGTCAGGCTTATATATTACTAGCTGTGTTCGCGAGTCCGTCCGCGTGGAACCTAATGCATAAGACAGTGACTAATAAAATCATCTGAATGTACTATGTTCATTTACTTTTTTCTCGTATCTAAGTCGTGTCGTCATTAAAATTACAATAACTTCTTATAGAGTGAATTGATTTGAATGAAACCAAATGTTACTCGAGGATATGCTTAATGTTTTTTGATGAGGTTTTACCCTGAACGCAGTACTTCAGCAGTTAGACGTGTTCAAACAAACAGACAGACAGATATACATTTCTAAAAATGATTGAAATGTATTTTATTACTTATTCCAAGACACTTGCAACATATTTTTTTATAAAAATCAAAACAGTACTAGTCCATTGAAAAGTTACATTTGGGGTTGCGTTTTTTAGAGGACGCAATTTTATTTTTTTGATGTGCGGGGGTGTCAGTGTAAAGCTAAAATCAAGTTTGTGGGGTCGCCACCCTTGCCCCACGGCCGCCATCTTGAAAATAGGGGTTGAAATGGTTATTACGATATATCTCTTAAGCTATTTATCTGATTTAAAAAACTTGTTAACATTTTTAGTTTCAAATTTAATTCTTTACAACTTTGGTCCAGTATCTTTTTGTCGTGGAATTATAAATAAAAAAGTTATAAGCGAAAATGTTCAGGAATTCGAGAAAAAAATATATTTTTTGATATCAATTTTTTTGTAATCATTTTACGAAAAAATTATATCAGACTATTTTTGTAGATCGTTTTTTTAAGGAATAACTTTTATAAGTAACATTTTTTAATTAAGCCAATAGCTAAGGTTTTACAGCGCTCCGAAGTGAGTATTATTTTTCAGTACTCTTAACTATACATATATTATACGAGTGTACTAATAATGTGTCATCAGTTATTTTCTTTTTTTTATTTTATTATTATAATTTTCTTAATTATTAATTTTGCAATATTATTAATAATTAATTATTAACTAAAACGATTATTGACGAATTTAAAGGTAGGTGTTATAATAGATTAAAGTGCCTTTAAAATTATCAATAGCAATGAACTGAATAAATCTATACAATTTGTAAAGTTAAACAAGGCGCTCGCTGACATTTTAATGGGCTTGTCCTCTATCAAACCTGTACAAGGTTTGATCATAGTATATTTTGATATAAAAATATACCAGTATTATACTAATCTACTAAAAACTATTAGAATAGTAAACTTATTTCGTAACATCGTTATCTTTAATTGGCAAAGAATACATTGACGTCGTTCCTTTTTGAATGGATTCTCCATTTCAACAGGAGCGTCTTCATCTGTAGATTTCGAATCGACTGAAATTGGCCTCAAAGTAGGGATCACTCCTCGATAAACGTTGTTCACTGTAAAAAAAGAAATCATCTAAGGTGATCCAGTACATAGCTAATCTCAATAGTAGTTTTGTTGACTTACAGATATGGCGAGTAAGAAATGTTTTTAATAGTGCCATTATACTAATGTATTCAAAGTAGACGGGTTAAAAAAGAATACTGTAGAATTTAAATTTATTTGTGCAAATCTGAATAACATAACCAACAAAATGATATTGACACTATTGACGTAAACCGTTTAATTATTGCTTTCGACCCTATTAATACGTTTTATTTTCAGGACATAAATTTTGTTAAATAGTGTTTCAATTTATATGTACTTAAGAATCAATGTTAGTTTTAGAACAAACGCGTAACCATTTTTTGAGAATATCGTTTTAACCGTTGTGTATCAAAGGTCAAAGGACAGGCTTATATATTACAAGCTGTGCTCGCGACTCCGTAACCTAATGCATAAAACAGTGATTAATAAAATCATCTGAATGTATTATGTCCAGTTGAACACGTCACACGTGCACGCATACACGCTTACACGCATACATGCTTGGTATACATATATGTTTCATCAACTCATATATGTATGAATAGTTAGCTTAGCTTAGGTTAGCTCAGATAGGTCGCGAATTGCATGTATCAGGCAACAGCCAAAGCCGAGGTGTGCCGCGCACCCTTGAGCTGGTTGTCAAAGTAAAATCGGCTGAGTGCCTTAAGCGCTCGCCTTAATAGTCCGGTGAAGCTATTAAGACCTTGCTTGGTCAATAGCGTAGTCAGTTCGAAAAAAAAAAATAAAAAAAATTCACGTACTTACTTTTTTCTCGTTCTAAGTTGTGTCGTCATTAAAATTACAATAACTTCTTATAGAGTGAATTGATTTGAATGAAACCAAAACTAAATGTTACTCCAGGATATGCTTAATGTTTTTTGGTGAGGTTTTATCCTGAACGCAGTACTTCAGCAGTTAGGCGTTTTCAAACAAACAGACAGACAGATATAAATTTCTAAAAATGATTGAAATGTATTTTATTACTTATTCCAAGACACTTGCAACATATTTTTTTATAAAGTCAAAACAGTACAGGTACTTTAGATTTACAATATTATTATTATATGTATAAAAGGTAAGCAATATTATTAATAATTAATTATTAACTAAAACGATTATTGACGAATTTAAAGGTAGGTGTTATAATAGATTAAAGTGCCTTTAAAATTATCAATAGCAATGAACTGAATAAATCTATACAATTTGTAAAGTTAAACAAGGCGCTCGCTGACATTTTAATGGGCTTGTCCTCTATCAAACCTGTACAAGGTTTGATCATAGTATATTTTGATATAAAAATATACCAGTATTATACTAATCTACTAAAAACTATTAGAATAGTAAACTTATTTCGTAACATCGTTGAATAGTAGGGTGCGGTAAATAATAGCTAATTTCAAAATAGCTAATTAGATGTAAAATATTTTTTATCTGTTTTAAATGTCGCTCATGGAGTAAAAAGCATATTATGTTGTACTTAACGTATTAATTTAATGAACTGAAATTAATATTATTCTATAAATATAAATATGCATTATTAACATGACCGTTATATTTTCCTTTTATACTGTGTTATTAGCTAATAATTAACTGCTTATAAATGATACATATTATTAAATATTTATCTGTATTTAGGTATATATGTTTCATTACCCCTTTTTTCGCAATTATTTATAAATGTCTTCCTAATTATTACAAGATAATAAAATAAAACATTGTTGTTTAATTTGCAGAAGTATGTTAATATGACAGGTACCTGTTATTACGTCGTATTTGTACGTACGATGTTTACCTACCTATTCGATGCATAATTGCGAAAAAACGGACAAGACAACTATTGCAAAATCACTTAATGTGGTCGGCGGTTATAATTCAACCGTTTTGAAACATCATTCTCGCAACACGGAAACGTATTAACGTCTACTACCATTTACTATAAACGGTTTACCGTACAAGTTTCTAGTTTTGATGTGTAAACATAAAATCGACTTACCACAACCGGCGTAGCCACTGTCCGTATAGAACGTGGCGAACCGATGTGCCCTACGTGAATTACTCTCGTCAGTAATTATTGGATATTTTGATTATAAAAAAATAGTGTTGTGTATTGTTTAGTGACAGTGACCTAATTTCCTTTGTAACTGTGTTGTGTGACTGTGGCTTAAAGATTGTATTTTTTTTTGGAATTACTTTACACATTTTTTTAAACTTTGGTAAGCTTTTTTAAGTCTATTTTTTTTAAATATCATCTGTAATGCAAAGGATGCTTGTTATAAAGTCTTTATTAAGTTATAAAAATAATATATTATGAATGAAATTATCAAATATGTAGGGGAAATTACGTTGACGATTTTTGTTTGGCTTTCATTTGACGAAAAGTAAAAGTTTTTCGGTTCTATATCGCATTGACGAAAATGTCATCAGTTTAACGTTAGTGTTAACGTACTCTGCGTAAGAAATCAAGGTTGTGAAGAGAAAGTGACCTAGCTGTGAACGGGGGAACTCTTTGATTGTGTGCGATGATTCTTTCGCGTTCTTCATAGTGTGTTCGGACTTTAGTTCCGTGTATAAACGTTTTAGTTTATATGTATAAATTAAAACATCAAACAGTCCACTGTAATACGTAATCACTTTTCCTTCGCGGCATTTCGTATACCTCACTAACACTACTGTACGCAAAAATATTCATAGACATACATGTCTGTATTATATTATAATTGAATGGATTGCCTTTAGTTTCGCAAGCGGTTGTTATTATTTTTATCATTATTGAAGCGACATCTACTAGCAAGTAATAGCACTTTGGTTAGTGCGAAAATATTCTGTCTATTAAAATGTATACATAAAAACAATTTTCATGACAACTGGTTGAACTGTATAGTTGTTGAATCCATCAAGAGATTTGAAAAACCACAGAAAGAGAAACATCGTTATCAGACTGGGCGTTATTGAGAATTGGATAGAAATTTAAAATAAAAGAAAAAAAAACTAAAGCTACACTCATTTTTTTAAAAACTTGATTTAAAGTTAAAAATTCAAAATTAAAAAAAACAAACGAAATATCTTTGATTATTTTTTTGTATAAAGGCCATGTAAAAACAAAATCAAATTTGGACCATTTTAAAGAAATTTATATTCAAAAAAACTATCCTTTTAACGAGTAATAAAAAAACTGACAAAACTTACCAGAAGGGCTATTTTGAAGGGTACCGAAACATATCACAAAATAAAAAACTTTTTTTTAAACCAGCTGATTTAACGTGGAATTTACATCCGTTCTTATAGAAGAGAAAAGAAGATGATAACGTTTCATATCTTAGAATAAATATAATATTTTGGAAAAGAAAATCGTGAAATTCTTTTACTAATGAGGCATTCGTTAATCGTTTTATGCATAACATGCCCGCATCTTCATTCAAATTAATTTTGATTTGGACTACCCTTCGGGAACAGTACCCTTTTTTCGGGGTAATATTACCCTATGTAGTTTCCTAAATCTCTGACAACGTGTGTGCAAAATTTCAAGATGATCGGATGAACGGTTAAGGCGGGAAGGTGTACCAAACCAATACAAAAGACAACGAGCTTGCATTTATAACAAAAAGTAAAAGGCACAATGTGATAAAAGGCGTCTGATAAAAATTTCAGTATTGTCCTTATACGAGAACAGTTAATAGAGTTGTAGCATTGACTTCTCAGTGAATTCACCAAACACCAATGTAAACAACCCAGTCATTGAGAAGAACCGGCAAGAAATTCGATCTCGTTTATTTTTACTATCAATATTTTTACAAACATTGGTGTTTGGTGAATTCACTGAGAAGTCAATGCTACAACTCTATTAACTGTTCTCATTTACTGGTCCCAAGACAACGGCACTATTGGAGCTGTTTGTAAGCTATAGGATGTAGTGATCGGTTCGCTCCAAGTCTACTACATGGCATAACTGTTCGTTACTTCATAACTAAATAACGTATCCGTAAAAGGCGAGTTCCATGCTTTGACAACTGTTTTGGAACACTTCCTATTTTGGTATCAGTTATGAGTATCATATGTTACTTGATAAAATACACGGATTAGTTTATTTGTAGTAAATGTTAACTAATTTGTAATAAACTAGCTTTGCCCGTGACTCTGCACACTTGTTTTTACTTTTATTTTCATATCCTTTATAACTAACTTTAGTTCTACTGTTATTTTCCGATGTATAGGCTTAATTGTTATTTACTCTAGATTTATCTATTTTTGAAAGTAAATTTCATATTTTTTCTCTATATAAGATGCCTTTAAAATCGATTATAATTATTTTTATAATTCTATAGCGTTTTAATTATCTATAGAATTAAATAGAAATTGATCATACTATCGTAAAGAACAAAAATATTATGTCATATTTGTAATCAGTTATAGTTGTACCATCACAGCAAATTGAAAAATAGTAGACAGATATAACTACAGATGTAATAGAATATTAGAATGTAGCTTGTAACATATTTAAATATTTCTATGTAACTGACAACAGGATTATCTGAGTCGAAATAATAATTGACTTGATTTTTATTATTATTTAGCTTCGAATACATGAATATAATAATAATAATAATAAATAAACCTATTTTTAATGATATGTTTAACATTATTTTAGCCTAACACCCCATATTGTTAGTAAATAGTCTGTATTACTAAATTTATAAAGCACATTTTCCAAATAAACTTACAGCTTGCAACTAGAATTATCCCTATAAACTCTGTACGTATATTTATTCTTTCAAATTTCGTGATGTTACGATAGTTTATTATGAATGTGTATTAAAAAAATGTTGTCTGTCTATTTAAATGTCTAATTCCAGCTCGAAGATAGCTCGAAGCCACTTTTATAAAGTTATATACACAAACACAATACAATAAATCCGCATACGTACCTACAATGTTTATAGAATTTGGCCTAATAACGAAATTACAAACTTTTTGGTTTCTTTGATTATATATTCTTAGCTCGCCTAGCTAGAGTAGCTACCACTGTTAAGTTAAAAATCTCTCGCCAAGAACTTGTGTTTCAGTAGCTACTCTTAGCCAGTCCTCCTCGAGGTTTAATTGGTTTACTATCTTAGAACACACATTTGAGACTGTGGTTAAGCGCCAGCAGAACTAACGAAGTACATAACACTTTGGTGCGAGGCGGCTATTGCTACACTGATAATCTAACATTTTTAAGTAGGCGCGGTTATTTTGGTAATATATATATGTATAATATATAAATTTATTTCGAAACATACATAGATAGAAGTGTAATATTGTGGTATTCGGAGTAATTGCGTAAAGTTATCACGAAGGAGTCAAGAGTGATACAATTATACTGCGTTAGCAGCGTTATACACATTTAGATAGTAAAGCAGTAGTAGTCCATGCTCTGTTCAAGTCACAATCAATTCAGAATTCAGTTATAACATCCTATTAAGGGTAATAGGGGCTCAAACTCTTCAGAAGGAGGTAGTCCGGTGAAGCTGTTAAGACCTTACTTGGTCAATTCGAAAAAAAAAAAACTTCAGAAGGGGAGGCAAGGCGATATGAGTGCGACAGGTATATGCCTCTCTAGTGTCGTTTCGTTTTCCACTACTAGTGAGTCACCTTATGTTAAGTAATCACCACCACCATTCATAGACACGATTAATACCAGAGGAGTCACAAGTACATTGCCAGCTTGTGTTGATGGGGAAAAGGGGAGGGGAAGGGGGATGGAGGAATAGGAACAGGGGTGGGAGGTGGCCTCCGGCGCTGACTGATCGAACGAAACGCAACAATGCAAGCACTGTTACTTCACGTCGGTTTTTTTGTGGGTCGAGTGGCACTACCCCGGGCGACTCGACCCATTCTTGCTGAAACCAGTTATAGCTTCAGAGTGGGTCTACCACCTACAAAGGTGGATATGAGGAAAGGATCCGACTTATACAGGACAGCGAATCCAACCCACATTCTATAGTCCGGTGAAGCTATAAAGGCCTGTCAGGCCAATAGCGTAGTCAGTTCGAAAATAAAACCCACATTCTCTCGGCGTGGAGCCGTTGAGTACGCTGCTAGCACGACACAATAACACTGAAAAATGTCAATTGTCAAAAAATGTCCCTGTTTTTACAACGTAATACAGATCACTTCCACACACGCGCATAGGTACATATATGGAGGAAGGGTTTTTTTTTGTTTACCTTATTCGAACTGAGGTAAACTAACTTAGTTCTCAGACACGAAATACATGTACCAGTTTATGAGGTACACATAATGCACCTTATAATTCCTGTATGTACGAATAGTTTAGCTTAACGGAGTTAGATTCACAACGTTACTTGCCACAACTCATGCGAGAGCTATCACGTACTGAGCTGACGTGAATATATAGACTCTAAATATGTTACCACTGTTAATACTGCGGTCTTGTTTGCAACTTTTTAACCGACTATGCCGCCGTCGGCATAAGGCCTTCGAAAAAGGAGAAGGTTACTATGTCAAGAAACTATATATTTTTTTAATGTATGTTAATCGATATTTTTGACAATTGTGAACCGATTTTCATGATTCTTTTTTTATTTGAATTGGTTATACTCAGAGGTAGTCTCATATGAATATTAGAACAAAATATTCAACCCCTAAGGGGGTGAAATATCGTTTATTTTATTTTCTCCCACTTTGTCTCTACGTATTTTCGTGTACTTGGAACCGATTTTAATAATCTTATTATACCCAATAGAAACCATGTATATTTATGGATACTAAAAATGGAAAAATATTTTTTTTAAATGTAGACGATATGAATTTAAGTTGACAAGGACTCCAAATATATTATTAGATATCGCAAATATCAATATGTTTTATTTAATTTGGTTAATTTAGTTATTTTTCGCTTATTAGTGCCTTGTAATTTTTATTGTATTTTTTTAAAATTATAGATGTATCTTATAACTAATATCAGATCGACGAAATGGCAGTTACATGTTGCGTTTTTGGTATAAACAAAAATTCTAGGTATAGCTTAGTCTTCATTTACTAGTAAATAAAGATAATACTTTCAGTATTTATATTTTTTATTTTTACTATATAACATTTTAAGCATTAACTGGAAGATAATACTTTGTGGCTATTTTAATATTATCAAGCTATGTCAGTAATGTATTATTTTTAATCTATTTGGTTGTTTAATACTACCCGATGATAAATTTAAGCGTTTGTTCATATCAGTGGTGTACTGCTTCTTCATTCTTTCTTTATGATTCTTTTTGCACATTGCTAGCTCAAAACAAAATTGTCATTCTATTAAATTCTTCGTTTTCAAAAGAAGTATTCAATTGCTAATATGTGCTAAGTATTTGCAATAAACGAAATAAATATTGCTAAAACAATCACGCGATTTATTTGCTTGCTTTACGATACCCAAATGTCCTTGAGGTATCTCAGCTTAAAAAAAGTTTTTTTTCTATTTGAGCAAGGTGCGATTTGCGCATTTAGCCAATGTTAATTTGTTTAAACGTCTATATTGGCAAATATTCTTTTAGTAGATTATTACTGCCATTGTCGAGTAGGTACATTATATTACAAGTTTCTTGTCACTTCAATATTCTAACAAGATGGTGGCCCTCTTATTAGAACTTTCCAGTGAGTTTTTGTCATCCACTTCACTTGTGATACTTCTGAAGCAATTAATCACCTACAAAATGCCCTTAATAAAGCCCAAATTATGTTAAGTGATTTAGGTTTAGAAATTTCCGCAAAGAAAAGTAATATTTGTGTCTTTAAACGAGGTAGAAATAGAGATAATATATAGGTAGATATTAAAATCAAAGATGTCTCGTACAGTTAAAAGACTCTGTAAAATAGTTGGGAATGTGGCTGGATCGCTCTCTGAAATGGGGTAAACATATTAATGCAGTTACAGGATGTAGCTCGAAGTTTCTGAACGTTTTGAAAGTATTAGCCGGTTCTAATTAGGGTGTTCATCCAAAACATTTAGTTTGTTTATATTTCAATATTATATGCAGTCGAATTGACTATGCGATTGAGCTTTTTATATGATACTAGTGCTCAGATTAACCTATATAAACTGAAAAAGTCCAAAATCAGGCCATGAGAATTATCGGAGGCTTCATTAAAAGTACTCATGTTATGGAAAGCGAATTGAGCATATGTCCATTACATCTAAGGAGACAATATTTAGCTGGAAAATCGCTTTCTAAATTTAAGTCAATTGAACAAAAGAAACTTACTAATTTATTAGATGAATTGTCCGCCTCTTTTTAATCACTTTATTGGCGGTATAGGAAGAAATTATTAGCTTCTATTTTTTCTCAATATAAAAATAGTCCAATTCAAAGAAGTACCTGTATTCAATATATAAACAAACATTATAAACATTTTGTTAAAATATACACTGAAGGATCTAAAGCTGGTAATCAGGAGCCGCATTTTTTGAGACAAATTCAAAAACTTTTATGAAATTTCAAATTAATGAAAAAAGGTCACTTATGCACATTGAGTTAACAGCTATTGCAGAGGCCTTATCATTTGCACAATCAACTGATTCTATTAAGGTTGTTATTTTATCCGACTCAAAAGTGCTCTTCAACCCGTAGCTCGATGTATCTCGACCTTCGACGAATACCAATAGCCTACACTATTTGGAAACAATTACTGGATTTGGAAGCAAATAATAAAGCAATTGTTTTACAATAAATCCCTTCTCATATAGGTATAGTTGGGAATTACAGAGCTGATCTCTTACTTAGAGCAGGATCCTCCAAAGGTGGGCCTATTAATATTTTACCGTCTTACTTGGATATATGCTCAGTATTTAAAGATAGCTGTTACTCTAATTAAAAGGAATACTTTGATGAGCGTTTTAACACAAGGAATATGGTACAGAACGATTCAGCCACATACCTTAAAGACACCCTAGATTGATGGCATGACGATTAGCCATCGAGAAGCAATCACGGGAATAACATTACGCTCAGGACACATCCCATCTAAAAAGTTCGCCTTTATGGTGGGTAAAGTACCATCACCACTCTGCCAGAGTTGCGGGCTCATTGATGATGTGCACCACATCCTGGCAGCGTGTGTTCGAAGCGATATGCTTCTGGTTCGTTCAAACAATTCCTTATTGTCTGACCCCATCTTGAAATAATCTAGGGAATTATACAAAATTAATGTAAGCTATTGTTAAGTCTATATTACATTTGTATATTACTTAGGCGATATATTCCCAAAGGTGACTAAGCCTTAAATATTAAACAAACTATATTACGTAAAACACCACCAATATTACAAAATTTAGAGCCATATAAAACAAGATTATGAATAAAATATAAAATACACTACGTGGCATACCAAAATGTCGCCAAAAACTCCCATGAGATATTGTTTTTACGTTTTCTCTGTCTCACAAAGAGCACAGTAGAATATACAAATGGTCATGGTTCATTTGAACTGTGAGGAAATTCGTGTATGAACTTTCTAAAATGAGGCCTGCCAGTTAATAATGTATCTAGGATTCATATCTAAATCAGGCCGTAAAAATACTAGGAAAAACCAGTTTTTAAAGTTAAATACATCATAGCACGTTCCAGTTAAAACACGTTTGGGGTTTTGCAGTAAATTCTTATGTAACTTGTAAGTTTGCCGAGTCGGTAAGTAGCTGAACGAGCTCCTTTCACTTGTCTCTGGTCCTTTATAATCTGTGATGCTTATGTTATATTGTGTTATAAAATAACAATTTCCACAAGTAGATTGGTTACTAAATATAAAACTAAGAAATGAATTTTTAGCGGAATCTTGGAATGTCATGCAGTGGATTTTATATTTTATTCATAATCTTGTGTTATTTGGCCCTATATTTTATGATAATCGCAAGGTTTTACATAATGTAGTTTGGTTATTGTGCGTAAGTGAAGTGGACGGGAAATCATATCGCGGGGCATGGATTTTCTGACTTGAAACAACAACTCCCTGGAAAGTTGAAAGAGAGCTGGAAAGATGCCAAGAAACTTGTAATATTATTACCTATTAGACAATGGCAGTAATAATCTACTACAAGATTGGTTTTTAAAAATAAAACTAAAATAATAATAATAAGTTTGGCGGTAAATGTCCGGCACAGATCACGTCCGCTATATTACTTTTGTAGGAAATTGCAAATAAGGCATTTTTATCTCAAAAATATGTTTATATAGTTGTTTTAACAATCTGTAGGGGGTTTTTTATAGCAAACTGGACCTATCTCTACATATAATACAAATACATATGTAAATTAAATTTTATTTTTATTATTGTCAAGTAAAAACTTATATAATATATGAGTATAATATTTCCTTGTATAACCGTATACATGATTTTTTTCGTGAATTTGTTTTTTCAAAAAAAGGCAAACGAGCAGTTTGGGGTCATCTGATGTTAAGTGATCACCACCGTCCATAGACAATAGCAACACCAGGGGAGTCGCAACTGCGTTGCCAGCCAGTGTATGGGGGAGGGGTAGGGATAGGAGAAAGGGGAGGGGAAAGATGGGCCTCCGGCGCTCTCACTAACCGAACGAAACGCAACAATGCAAGCATTGTTACTTAACGTCGGTGTTCTGTGAGAGGGTGGTACTACCCCGGACGAGCCGACCCATTCATGCTGAAACTAGTAATAGCTACAGCGTGGCTCTACCAACTTCTAAAATTACTACCGAATTACTAACTTCTGCCCACGACTTCGTCCGCGTGGAGTAGTTATTTTGAGATAACACTAACACGAAGCGGAAGCTCTCAAAAGGAAAAAAAAACCCACTCCGACACAAAGAATTTTTCAAATCGGACTTGAGATTAACGCGTTCAAGCAAACAAACTCTTCAGCTTTTTAATATTAATATAGTATATATGATTGTTTTCAATCTACTACGAAGTATCATATTACCGTGGTTAATACCTCTGAATACTAAATAAATAATTAAAAAAAATATCTATAGATATGAATAAAATTGAAGTGTCTGTTATTTTTCCGAACTAAGCTTTGAAACGCCTGAACCGATTTTTCAGATTACTAACTGGACTAAATATCATTACGTTTTTCGTGAAGTAGCCTTTGATGAGCTTTACTGTGATTAGAAAAAAATGAAAGTGATCCTTTTTTTAAGTTTAGTAGAAACCTTTGTTTATTAAGTCTCTATTCATCATATTTCACTATCTATACGTCTACTAATCTACAGTATTTGTACACTCAGTGGCAAAAAAACCTCAGTAGTATTGTAAATTAGACAGTTAATCAATTATGGTTAAATTGCGAAGAATTGAACAATCACTAGTAATCTTAATTGAGTCAGTTTAATGAACCTGTCCGTTATTACTTACAAACCAACAAAATATTACTCAAACAAGTTGTCTCTTGGGTTACGTAATATGAATAGTTTTGTTCGATTTATGTCGTTAATAATAATTATTGGAACGGCATTCTCAAAGGTATAGTAAAATTGCTCGAGACGGGTTTCTTCTTCTTTCTCCTACTTTAACGAGTATCCTTTTTTAATATGGTTTTGTTTTTTGCAACCCATCTTCCTTCCTTCGTATATTCTTAATGTAATCGAAATATATAGAAAGAGAGGGAGAGGGAGAGAGAAACGCTGAAATCTATAAACGCACATTATTTTTTATTGGATTGTAGTGACCATCTAGTGACCATTAGACTTTAAAAAAAAGTATTCTGTGTTGTGTATTATTAATATTACAAAATAATGCCGAAAACTAATCTTTACCACCTGTACAGTGTATTCATCTCATTCTCAAAGATTAATCAGAATACTAAGTTTCACTTCCACCGCTTGTGAACTACACACAACTTTCTTTTTATACTAGTTTGGCAAAATGACTGGACATTACGTTATCGGTAGTATAGTACAATCCAAAATGGTACAATGGTTAAATACCAACGGCAGACATCATCTTCGCGTATTTTTTAACTACATTTATCAACCTATTAACTTATACAATTGAAGCGATCATGGCTTGGTTTATGGTGTCCCGGATACAATGTCCATCAATATAGCTTCGAAACATTGCAACTCAGCCGGTGACAGAAAACATCGTGGTAAAACTATAAGTACCACGCACTAGTCGAAAAGTCTAGGACCATCTCCTCATTGCACAGGTCAAGCTGACGAGGGGAGGCAGCTGGGGTGTACCCAGTCTGTCTCCTTATTAGAACGGAGCCCGGCGGTCACCTTCCGCAGGGCGGACCGTGGATCAGGTCTCCAAGGTGAGTAGCGTAGTACGTTCCCTTGCCACCCCAACAAACGGTCGGTCTGTACACCTTGAGGTTTTAGTCAGTGCAAGGTGGACATAACCTACTCTCTCCCCCGGGAGGGTGGGTATCCGTAATGGATTTCCCCACGTTAATAAAAGAAAGCTACACTTGAGATCCATTCCACTCTAAGTTTGGCGTGTTTACCATATTAGAGCACGTCGTCATTTAAGATCAGATGAGATTGTGGTCAAATGCTGCAACCTATAAGGTATAAAATGACAGGTCATCAAAGCGTCAATAGTTGTAATAGCAGCATTCGGGGGAAAATTCCCTGTTCATAGCATTTTCATAGTTAGCTTCATGGTCACATGAGATAACAATAGTTGTAATGAAAACACTTGGAAATCATAATAACGTGAACACCGAGTAATGGAAATAAGGTTGGCACATACACAATAGTTGCTTCACACCAGCTTACCGGATCTCTAATCGGAATCAGCGACCATAACTAATTATCAATTACAATTATTTATTAGGTAGTAATATTGTGTAATTCATACAATGCTGTTATGTGGGTACTTAATTACCTATCAAGGTTAAAGTGGATATTTTAGGATTTATATTAGGATTTTAATAATTGGTTATCATAAGCCGGAGGGAGACATGTTTTTCTTTATAAAATACTGCATCTTATTATTTACTAGCAGGTCCGAGGGACGTTTTTCGCCTTAATAATAAAAAAAAACTTGACAAATTATATACCTAGGCCTTTGTCGTGAATTACTTTATCTACTGGCGAAAACCACACGAGAATCCGTTGAGTAGTTTCTGAGTTTATCGCGAACAAACAGACGTTGCAGAAGAGTCTGTCTTTCAATATGTAGTGATATACATACTTGCTGTCCCGGCCACGCGTTGCTGTGGCTCAGTTATTACATTTTATATTAAAATTATGATAAAGTATTTGGTATTATGGTCGAGTTATGAGCCTGCCAAAAGTCGTATATAAGTATCGGTCGAGGTATAGAACAGAAAATTAAATTAAAATCCGAGATTAACGGAACACGTGCACCATAACATTAACTGGAGTTGAAAAATAAAATAAAAATTAAAACGTGGCGCCATCTATGAGGTATTTGGGACAGTCGGATCTACAGTTTTCTGTCAACAAACTAATTTAAAGCGCCACCTAGTCGAGACGGTTGAAATTTCCTATTAATAACAATAATCAATATAGACAATCATTTAGCCGACCCATTCATGCTGAAACCAGTAATAGTGTCAGCGTAGCTCTACCACCACTAAGCGTAGCTCTACCACCACTAAGCGTAGCTCTACCACCATTAAGCGTAGCTCTACCACCATTAAGCGTAGCTCTACCACCATTAAGCGTAGCTCTACCACCATACGTACGTACGTATGTATGCATTTATGTATGTATGTTTGTACAGTACTATGTACTGGGTTCACAATATAATCAATCATAAATCATATCCTCAAGTATATGCTCGGATATAACTTAGTCTTTGTTTTATTAAAATCGATCCACTCTATCATAAGTTATTGCAATTTGAATGACGGCTCGAGTTCAGTACGAGAGAAGAGTAATTAATAATAATCTAAATAATAATTAATAATAATCTTTAACTAATTTGGTTGAACGCGCTAATCTTAAGAACTACTGGTCCGATTTGAAAAATTTATTCAATGTTAGATAGCTCATTTATCGAGGAAAGCTATTGGCTATATATCATCACGCTAAACCCAGTGGTAGCGGAGCACCAGTTAAGAATATTTCAAAATGTTTTTTTTAGAGCTGCCGTTGCGTGCTAGCGTTTGTTTAAACTATTCCACGCGGACGAAGTCGCGTGCAGAAGCTAGTTCTGAATAAAACTCTCCACCGCGTCAAGCTTTATATACCTTTCAATAAGCGTAGCTCTACCACCACTAAGCGTAGCTCTACCACCACTAAGCGTAGCTCTACCACCACTAAGCGTAGCTCTACCACCACTAAGCGTAGCTCTACCACCACTAAGCGTAGCTCTACCACCACTAAGCGTAGCTCTACCACCACTAAGCGTAGCTCTACCACCACTAAGCGTAGCTCTACCACCACTAAGCGTAGCTCTACCACCACTAAGCGTAGCTCTACCACCACTAAGCGTAGCTCTACCACCACTAAGCGTAGCTCTACCACCACTAAGCGTAGCTCTACCACCACTAAGCGTAGCTCTACCACCACTAAGCGTAGCTCTACCACCACTAAGCGTAGCTCTACCACCACTAAGCGTAGCTCTACCACCATTAAGCGTAGCTCTACCACCATTAAGCGTAGCTCTACCACCATTAAGCGTAGCTCTACCACCATACGTACGTACGTATGTATGCATTTATGTATGTATGTTTGTACAGTACTATGTACTGGGTTCACAATATAATCAATCATAAATCATATCCTCAAGTATATGCTCGGATATAACTTAGTCTTTGTTTTATTAAAATCGATCCACTCTATCATAAGTTATTGCAATTTGAATGACGGCTCGAGTTCAGTACGAGAGAAGAGTAATTAATAATAATCTAAATAATAATTAATAATAATCTTTAACTAATTTGGTTGAACGCGCTAATCTTAAGAACTACTGGTCCGATTTGAAAAATTTATTCAATGTTAGATAGCTCATTTATCGAGGAAAGCTATTGGCTATATATCATCACGCTAAACCCAGTGGTAGCGGAGCACCAGTTAAGAATATTTCAAAATGTTTTTTTTAGAGCTGCCGTTGCGTGCTAGCGTTTGTTTAAACTATTCCACGCGGACGAAGTCGCGTGCAGAAGCTAGTTCTGAATAAAACTCTCCACCGCGTCAAGCTTTATATACCTTTCAATAAAGGAGGGCTGAAAACTATGGAATATTGACGTCATTACTCGAACGATCTGACAAAGTTCGAGGCTGACTATTTTTAGAATTCTTTTGTATTTTGTTCCCACGATCGATGGAGTCATTCTTTGTTGGCATACAAGGTGTAACAATGTAATATAATGACTAGGTATTAATGTGATATTTATATCAAACGATTTTATGGCGTTAATGTATATTTGATCATTGAAATTGGTGGTAGTTAAGAAATCCTTAACCCAAGATATGTTGTTGTAGTATCAACGTATGTAGGAGAAAAGTAGAACTATGAATTTTCCACTGTTTCAGATGGCCAATACGTTGCGTCTATAGGGTGACGTGAAGAGGCCATTGTCCCAGCAATGGGACGAATATATATTGGTATTATTACAATATTAATTGAGATCCAATGATATTATAGGTTTTAATTTTTAATATCATTGTTGAGACCGTCCAGTAAAATTAAAACCAGAATAATATCTTTAACATCTTTGCTTATATGTCTTTAATATTACACATGTATTCTTCCTAAGTGCTAGAAAGTGCTTATTGTTTCTCTTAAAGGTATCGAAGAACACTGAGTAATTTACTAAACACGCAGAATATAACTATTAAATGAGTTCAGTTGCTAATTGTCAATTGTTCATACATTTTATTAATTGCATTCCTTTTCTTAACAAGTCTTCTAATTAGTGACTTACGAGTTGTCTATATATTCTATTGGACAATTAAACTGGTACAAAAATTTTTATATATTCAAATACCTTGTGACGTAAATTAGAAGATAGTGACGTAATAATGTACTGAGATACTAACGTGTGAATAGCACTTATATAATTGTACGAAAAGGTAAACAATTTTGATACGTCTATGACTTTGGGTTGTCATAACATGGAAAATCTTTCTTGTTATGTATTTGCTGTTAACGTAATTATCAGTTTACTGTTGTGTATTAAATACATTTAAGTTGAAGCAACCAAGTACATAGTATAGCGAATGGTGGCATATTTGGAGCTCCCAATCCGTCTTTTTTTTCTTTTTTGTAAAGCGTTTGGTCACGAAGCGGCCACGCCACCCTTCTTGGAAGGCATATATAATATTACACACATACAATCAATAGTTACCTCCTATTAATAGCAACATTGGCTAGCCTGTACAGCATCCTGGCTTCATCCGACAAATCCTTATCTACCGTCAGGCAGTACTTTCGCCTTTCTACTTCATTACGGAGATATTCCACAATAATATAATAGACATCTTCTACTCTGTAAAACTCAGTGCACAGAAGTAATTGTATTTTATTCATTAAATAATTACATATTTAAATTTGTCTAATCAGATAATTGAAATATAGATACAAGTACATTAAATTTGTCGTCAACCACGACTTCATTTACTTGCATGGAGAGTGAACTAAAACTATTATAAACTAGCTATACCCGCAGCTCCGCACGCGTGTTTTTTTTATTCGTATTAAGAAATTATAAATTTGCGAGACTATGTACAATTATAGAAATGCACTTTCAAAAGCAATTGTAAGTACGACATGCACGCCATTTATAGTAACGTGTACAATAGATATATGAATACAACAGTGTGCCAAATGAGGTTTGTCATCAGGCAGATGGCCGGACGTTGTTTTACAGACAGACATAATGTAACACTAATGACGGTCATAAAGAATTAACCAAAACAACACAGTAAAGTAAATAGAATGTGATCTATATCAATAAAATTGAAGTTTCTATTTGTCGGAGCCAATTTCCGAAACGTCAGAACCGATTTTGTCGGGAACTTTTGTGGGCCATAGAGGATTTTTAGAATATAATTTGGAATACATACATTATCAAGTTTTTCCATACGGGTTAAGTAGAATAAAAAAAAAACACCAAAAGTAACTTAAAATTGGTTAAGAGGGTTGTATAATGTATAAAGGAACAATGAGATAAAATTGTAATCAAGATTGCGATACAGTGACTTAAAATCTTACATCACTGCGACAACCTTACACATATCACCTCCACACACGTGCACACATACACACTTACACATGCAAGTGGAAGGGTTTTATCTTTTTTCCCTTATCAAACTGAAATAGTTTAGAATATTATCCGATACGAAATATTAATCTAAGATCTTATTAGGAAGACCTCTATATCATTAAAGTTATTAATAATTATAATATCGAATTGTAAACAATAAGCTGATAATTATTTATCTAATTAAAAATAAAGAACGAGTTGAAATCTTGCTAAATTTCATGCCGATAAAGCCACGGTTAACAGCTAGTCTAAATTAAAATAAATTAAATTACTTTTTATAAGGTCCGCTATCTACCAGTGAAAGTCCCGTGAAAATTGCTATAACTGTTTTGGAGAAAGTACTGTAGGCGAAGCCACGGTTAACAGCTAGTATAAACTAAAATTACATAAATTACTTGGGCGAAGCCACGGTTAACAGATAGTATAAATTAAAATTGCCTATATTACTTTTTGTAAGGTCAGCTATCTGCCAGTTAAAGTCTCATGAATACCGGTCTAAGCGTTTTAGAGATAGCACTGCGGGCGAAGGCATGGTTAACAGTTAGTATAAACTAAAATTGCTTGAATTACCTTTTATAAGGTGACCTATCTGCTAGTGAAAGTAGCGTGAAGATCGGACAAACCATTTTGGCGATAACACTACGGGCGAAGCCCCGGTTAACAGCTAGTATAAACTAAAATTGCTTGAATTACTTTTTATAAGAATAGACATCTGTCAATGAAAGTTTCGTGAAGATCAGTCTAACCGTTTTGAAGTTAGTACTGCAGGCGAAGCCACGGTTAGCAGCTAGTTGAAATTAAAATAGACTAAATTACTTTTTATGATGTCCGCTATCTGCTGGTAAAAGTTCGGTGAAAATCGGTCCAACCGTTTTGGAGATAGCATTGCAGACGAAGCCGCGGTTAATAGTTAATCTTGCTGTAATTGCCTGTCTCGCTGTAAATTCAGCTATCTGCCAGTGAAATTTTGGGCAAAATCGGTCCAGCCGTTTCGGAGATTACCCGGAACAAACAGACAGACAGACAGGCAGATAGACCGACAAAAAAAATTAAAATTGCATTTTTGTTATCAGTTGCTTGTATACTTTCATCAGTATCAGTAAAAATGTTATTTTGATATTACATACATACACTTCATTTTTATTATATGTATAGAATAGATATAGCTATAGATAAAGAAGATATAAAATTATCTGTTAACAACGAAGTTTCTGTAATATATGTAGAAATTAGACAAAAATTACCCTTCCTCAAACTTAAAAGAAAACTAATAATCTAGATATAAATTGAACGTTCTGATGGTATGAACATTTTTTAAGGACGTTTTATGTAAATCTGTAAAAATCTAATTGTGAGGTCAAATAAATAAATTTATTATTATTATTAATTCCGTTCGATTTAATATCTTTGTTTTTCTACTATAATCCATGTAAATGGCAATAAAAATGGCCCATTGCGCTGGAATCTATTACCTCAATAACAATTGTGTTTTTTACGCTGCCAGTAAATTGATCTTGTATTTTTCCACACGATGTTTTTTGAAACATTTATAGACCTCATAAGAACTATAACTGAAATTTATAGCTAAAAATTCTATTCTTTCTGTTTACCTGGCTAGGTTATCACGTGGCGTGATTGTTAATAGATATAAAATATATATGATTTATTATTTCACAAATTATCTTAAGAGAGAGAAAGAGACAATAAAATATATTTTGTGGTCTTTGCATTACTTCCAAAAATAGTTTCTTATTGCACCTGAATGCTGCCAACTGCATGTTATATTCAATTGGCTATAAAAATGGACGGTCGGTTGTTTTTTTTTTTAAATTGTGTTATTAATAAAAGTATTAAACTTTTAGGAAAACTTACAGCTAAATAAAATAATTACATTACATATTTACACATGAACGAAGACCATTTACTGGATTCGGCATTTAGCTATAAGAAAATGTAGATACAAAAAAGAATTAAGAAGGCATTAAAAAAAATCATAAGAAGGCAATTAAGAATACATGAGCTTCTGTAAGCCTGTCTTTAATAGATCTACATTTAGATCAGTAATCAATTTATTTGTACTGTTACCTACTCTAATTAAATAAAAACTGTACCTGTAGATCTCTTTAATAACGGGTTATAGAGTACGTTAAAGTTTCTACTAGGTACGACTACCCCTACTACCCCTTTGTACATTTTTATTTTATATTCTTTTAATCTATATTTAGGTATGTCTCATTTTTAGGTCTTAGATATCAAAAATACCCCTGAGAACCTCTCAAAATCTATTAGGAAATGCTTAGTGATTGATATATAGGTAGGTGAATGACAACAAAGACAAATAAGTATCTAACTATGCTCAAAGACGTTATGGTGAATTTTTTAGAGTATATTTCGTTGAAGTCGGTTTTATCCAAATGAAAAATACTTTATTCAATTTAGGTTGTTTAAATTATTAAACAATTATTAATTATGAACGTCAAAACTACCACCGGTTCGGACAAACAACCCACTCATTGAGAAGAATCGGGAAGAAACTCGATCGGGTACATCGTTTTTAGTGGATGCACAAAAAGGGGAGTCAATTCCATACTTGACTGTCGTTTACATATTGATCCGCTCTATAATAATCTTTTGATACCAAAACATCGCTTGACATCGCGCTTAAACTTACAGTCCAGTAAATTTGGGACTTTGTTGTAAAACCTACCATTACTTAAAAAACTGTTATTCGTCTTACTGAGTCTGAAACATGGGACGACCAGTTTCTCATAGTTTCTAGTATTTAGATCGTGCCGGTCTCTTACGAAATACCATAAAAGATATTTTCAAGGTCCAAACCAATGAGAATATACAAAGTAACAAAGGATTTGCAAAATTATCACAAAAAGTCGCTATTTGCGTAAATATACGAAATAGGTACTTATTAAGCAAATGTTTATTGTTAATCTTCTAAATCTTGGAAATCATATCTTTAATAGAGATCTGACAAAACTAATGATATTGTGAGTAAAAAAGTGCAAAATAATTGGATTGCGGAAATATTAGTAGTCAGTTTTAATTGTAATGTAAATTAAGAAGTAACATGAGTAATAACTTGAAAATTTTGTACGCAAATAAATGTAAAATAGAAACAGAAACTCTCACAGAAAACCGACGTGAAGTAATAGTGATTGCATTGTTGCGTTTCGATCGGTCAGTGAGAGCACCAGAGGACCACCTTCCCCCCACTTCCCCTCCTTCCCAGTTTCGCAACCCCTCTCCCCCAAACACAGGCTGGCAACGCACTGGCGACTCTCTCCGTGTTGCTAGTGTCTATGGACGGCGGTGATCACTTACCATCAAGTGACCCGCCTGTTCGTTTACCCTATAATATAAAAAAATATATATCTGTTTTCTATATTACTATAATCTATATTCAGGTGGGTTTCATTTCATTAACATTGGACCTTAGATTTCAAAGATATAAGAACCCCACAAAATGTCACTCGATAAAGTAAATTTTCAAAAAAAAGTATTAACAGACTTTTTCGTTCGTTTTATTTAATTTGGTTAATTTGATAAACTATTTATTTTCCGCTTTTTAGTGTCTTATACCGTTTTTGATTGATATTGAAGTCGGTTAATACTTTTTTTTGAAAATTTACTTTATTTTTCCATTTTTAGTGTACATAAATATATTTTACTAGCAGTGCCCGCGAACTCCGTTCCGCCTTAAGTATATTAAAATATGCGCATTTTTGCGGTATGGTATCTATCGGTATGGTATGCGATATGGTTTCAACTGGTTGTACAATAAGTAACGTTTGGTACGAACACAACCTTTTCAGTAATCCGCGATAGTTTCTAACACCAACTCGGCTACCATCGCTTCACACATTACACACCTTAAGTAATGTAATTACAATGCTTGCATCATGTTGCAACACAGCAACGAACATAAGCACAATAAGCTCCTAAGAATTGAAGAGTTTTTTTAATAATATTGGTGGCAAACGAACATACGGGTAACATGATGGTAAGTGATCACGGCCGCCCATGGACAATTGCGAAACGAGAGGAAACACAGATGCGTTGCCGGCCCTTAAGAAAGGAGTAGGCTCGTTTCTTGAAAGTTTACTTACTTTGTCACGGATCACATAATCAGAACCTAA
>MU159242.1:67497-106386 GCA_015888305.1 Antheraea pernyi | reverse complement strand
CGTGTACATACTTAATGCAAATTTAAAACTTATACGGTTTTGCACTGGATGCCGTTGTCGGAACTGGACCAAATTGAAATGGGACCACATGGGAAGCACCAGCTTTCAAATAAAAAAAGAATAATCAAAATCGGTTCACTCAGTCCAAAGTTATGAGGTAACAAACATAAAAAAAAAAAAAATACAGTCGAATTGATAACCTCCTCCTTTTTTTGAAGTCGGTTAAAAAGTATAGTGATTCAGCTACTTGTAGGCTTACGACAGTCAAAGACGGATAGATAGGTATCTAATATTTATAATTTTACATTTTATAATCGATGTATGAAAAATTGAGGTCTACGGGATCGATTATACAAAAATCGGTCTCTGAAATTTTGATTGAGTTTTTTTTTATTATAAATTATTGTATAGTTTTATTTTTTATCTAAATATAAAAATCGAAACGATTTTATAGTGCCAGAGATCGATTCGATGTATAAGATGGATTAAAATAATAGATTTTTCTGTATCTAAAAATAGATGTATTAATCGATTTCAGAGCGTCATCCCTAAACAGATGGTCTGTAAATGTTTACAATAAATATTTAGAGGTTAGGTTTGCTTTTAGTTCCGGCGTATCCTTGTAAATCTTAATATTTTTGCATGTTATAAAATATATTAATAACTAGCTTCTGCCCTCGACTCTGTCCTCGTTGAAGATGAAAATATTTTTAAATAATACGTACGTTAACACCGATTTTGAAACATTCTTCATTTTGGACTTTTCATAGTTTCACAGTTCATATTGGACTTAGCGTGATATAGTCTATAGCTTTCCACGGTAAATGAGTTGTCTAACATTAAAACATTTTTTTTAATGGGATCAGTAGTTCCTGAGATTAAAGCGTTCAAGCAAATAAACTCTTAAGTATAGAAGTAAAGATTAAATCATGATTACGATTGGCAAAACAAAAGATCTCTGAAATGTAATGTCTGATTTCGTTAGCAAACTGTGCGATTTAAAAATACATTTTTATTTACTCATAGCATAAGATTTCGTGATTAAGGCACTTCAATACACAAAACCTGTTTTTATTCGACGAACCTCAAGTTGAAATCTATTGGATTCCAATTAAAATTCTGAACGCAGAACTTGCGGCATACTTACGCGGCCGTGCAAACAAGTTGATGCCATTATTTTAAATTAGTTTACGTTGGTGATTTTATGATACCAACGTATAAATGTTCCATTATTGAACAAAACACAACCTTTGTCCGAGGTAAGCGATCACATATTGGCGACTAACAACTTTGAGCCCACTTTGAACTTGTTAATCTATATACTTAAATAAAATTAAAGTGTGAAAATAAGAGTTTCTACTAAATAGATATGAATGTATATACGGTAACAATAAAGCAATTAAAAAAAAATCTGTCTTCCTGTCTGTCTGTTTGTTCCGGCGAATCTCCGAAACGGTTGGACCGATTTTAACGGGACTTTCACTGGTGAATGCTATAGGTAGTAAGTTAAGCTACTTTTATTCAGAAAATAAAATAGGATTCCGCGCATATATAATCCTTTGTAAAAATAAAAACGCAGACGAAGTTACGGGTGGCTCCTAGTATAACTGAAGTTTGATATTAAAGCATTCTGCTTACATCACACATTCATTGTAACACTCGCGTCTCTGCTCCTATTTAATCTTCTTTCATCCGTTTCTTTCGTAACCAAGCACCCAGATCCATAGAGCGTGATAAGTTGCATAATAATTTTATACACATTTCCCTTTAAAAGCATTTGTGGGTCACGAGATATAATCCTTTGTAAAAATAAAAACGCAGACGAAGTTACAGGTGGCTGCTAGTGGGTACTGAAGTTTGAAATTAAAGCATTCTGCTTACATCACACATTCATTTTAACACTCGCGTCTCTGCCCTATTTAATCTTCTTTCATCTGTTTCTTTCGTAACCCAGCACCCAGATCCATAGAGCATGATAAATTGCATAATAATTTTATACACGTACTTCTAATTTCAAAAGCATTCGTGGGTCACAAGCGACAAATTTCGCCATTTCATCCACCCTGCATTTATGGTATTCCTCAAGTCCTTCGTGTCATTGTCGTTTTGATTCAACAAAGCCAGGTACTGAAAATTTGGGCAGCTTTCTTAGTCTATATGAGAATAACTATATGAACCACCGAAGTCTTTGAATAAATATTCAGTTTTCGTCCAACTAATTTAAAATGACGGTATTGTCTTTAACGGCAAGCACTGCGCAATCCGAAAGCGTCGGTGACCATCGACAGATCTAAAAAGTGCAGCTGTGACGTCTGTTACTCTGGGTGCATGATCCAGTAGGAAACAATTTCCATGTCTCTTCACCCGGCTTCTATTCAATTCTTGCCGTGGTGGAATTCCTTTCCGATAATATCTACATCTGTGAATTGTAACTGAGTTTTTGTCGGGATCTTGGAATGCCATGTAGTGGTCTTTATGTTTTATCCATAATCTTGTGTTACTTGGCTCTATATTGTGTAATGTTGGTGGTGCTTTACGTAATATAGTTTGGTTATTGTGCACAAGTGAAGTGGATTGTAAATAACACCACGGAGCATGGATTCTGATTTGCTACAAACACTCCCAGGAAAGTTCTATCAAGAAGGCCGCCATCTTGTTAGTTCATTGAAATTATATCAAGAAACTTGTAATATCGATACTCACTTGACAATGGCAGTAATAGTCTACTAGAAGACTGGTTGCCAAAAATATTATATTTATTTATTTTTATTATATTTATTATAAGAAGGAGAAGAGAATTGTAAGTGGTTTTGTCCATCTATGTGTTTTATTAAGCCAAGTACGATCGGACGCATTACTAAGTATTCTACTTATGTAAGTTCGTTATTTATCTAATAAAAAACCTACTGAAGGTTATATTTTATGGCATAATTATACCTAAGAATATAGAAATTTATGTTCAGAATACAATATATTCATTTATAGTGATGCCCTATATATAGGCTTTACCAGAAATAATTATACCTAAGAATATAGAAATTTATGTTCAGAATACAATATATTCATTTATAGTGATCCAGAATATCAGTACTGCAACGCTTGTATATTAGGGTGTCCGTTATTTACCAAGTTGGATTTTTAGACTTGGGCATCGTTCAAACCGATAGTTTATAGATTAAAAACGTTAAAAAAAATCGATGTCGTTTAACCGTGCCTAAATGACGATACCTTTCCCATTCATTTAAAACATGGGGTTTTTTCACTTTTAATTTATATCTTGCTTATTTTATTCAATAACTTACCAAATATTATTAATTCTCCATCTACTATGATCCCTTGGGATGGAGAAAATTTGATATGGTTGTCAAAAATGTAATTTTTACATTTTGATAAGATCAAAATTAGAAAAAACGGCAAAAATAAATGTTGACCCTATCAAACTATACAAATTAGATGTATCAAAAGAAATTTGAGGCAGTCAAAACGACTGCCGACAGAAGTGAAAACTCATAACAATGAAGTAAATGTTTTGCAATTGAAATTATTAACATTATTGTGGTTGTCATATCTATTGGCAGTCGGATCAATAATTATATACATTTTTATAAAGTCTATTAATCAATCAAACGTAAGATTAGCTGCAAAATATCAATATTACGTGTACACAGGCGCATACACTACGCGTCGCTAGTGTGACGCAAGCGCAATACGGCCTGTCATGATTACGTAGCATGTGATGACGCGAAAATATAAATTTATCTTAGCCAAAAATACCGCTGAATGCACCTAAAGAAGTTGTCATTTCAAAAAGCCAACTTGACATATACGGACACCCAGTGTACATGTAAACATACATTATACTGAGACAAGGGTACATTTGCCTCCATGAAGAACTAATGCGCCAGACAAACTCATTTCAACAACCTTTGTACTTTGTACTAAAGTGTAAAGTTAACAAACAAGTTGTAACGCATACCGAGGAAACTGAGGATCAAATTATAAATACGTGTGTGTCGCGATTCTAAATTGTTTCGCAAGGTCGTCTCCACTTCCGTCTTAAATTACATTCAACTTTACATATTGGTAATAAGGTGCACTTTGAATTGGGGTTTAGATACATATTTAGACAAACAGTATTGCGTCATTGAAGGTAAATATGAAAAATAAGTTTGTAAGAAGTAAAGATTTCCAAGAGACGTATTACTTTAGTATTTGCCTTTAATATGAAAAGATTTTTAAAATAAGAATTTCGTTATAGTCGCACATTTTTGAAGTGACTCTTCCAAATTAGGTTAGGTTACCTACCGAAAATAATTATAAATTAAATATACTTATAGGATTTGTATTGGATTATGTAAGCAAACGTTGTCCTGTCACAGATATTAATAAGTTATCAATGTAAAAGAATAATAAAAAAATATTTAGACATCCTGATAGGATGAAAATTATAAATTACATGTTTTTCTATATGAGATGATATACAGTGGTAGCTATGATGTTAACAAGCGACTTCTTAGGGCTTGCGTTGAATAAAACATTTTAGATTTTGATTTGAGAAAAATAATGAAAATAATATAGTCGGAAATTTAATTTCCAGAACAGTGCTACATACCAACTATGACACGAACCATCCAGATTACCATATAAATAAAAAAATCTAAAAAAAAAATGGTCAAAATAGAAAAGAAAGAATTGCGAACACACACATACTGGAATGTTATAATATTGTAAATTTTTGTCTGAGCTGGTCTAGTTTATTTAAATTAATATTTATTTTACATTATTTAGAAAATATTGTATTACGCATGTTACTATAATCTAGTCTAAAGTAACATAAACATCTGTTTTGACGTATGTATGTTATGTAGTATATTTCATTTTTGTTTTTGGCAACTAATCTTCCAGTAGATTATTATTACCATTGTCGAGTAAGTAATGATATTACAAGATCCTTGCGATCATTACAATGTTCCAACAAGATGGCGGCTGTCTTATTAGAACTTTCCATGGAGTTTTTGTGACATCTCAGAATTTGTGCTCCTTGGTATTATTTCCACTTCACTTATGCACAATAACCGAACTATATTACGTAAATCAATACCAATATTACAAAATATAGAGCCAAAAATAACACAAGACTGGGAAACAAAAATGGAATTCCAATATCCCGCCAAAAACTGTTTGACGTAATTATTAAAACTTATGAACACTTGGTAAATGATTGTGGCTTCTAAGTTTGTTTTCAGCAGTCCCGCCAGAGTATTTAGTTCAGTAATATTTTTATTACTGTACTTGACGGTAATAACTAAGGTTAAAGATCAATCTTATGAACAGTTAGTAAATGATTGTGGCTTCTAAGTTTGTTTTCAACAGTCCCGCCAGAGTATTGAGTTCAGTAATATTTACTCATTACTGTACTTGACGGTAATAACTAGGGTTAAAGATCAGTCGGTGTTCGCTGCTGTCACGCTAACCTATGCGATTTGCTAAACAAAGATGAATCTACGCAAACTATGCACAGCGACAAAGCGAATGACGCTTACGGGTTTTTCCGTACGTAAGGAGTCTGTGAACTGCGACTCAATTGAATATGATTACTCTATGATCTTGTGCAGCCGTCTATTAACGGTAAATAATAATCTATAATGTTTCTTTGCAGAAATAATGGCACATCCAGCGGAATTAAGGTCCGAACTAGTGAAGCAAATGTTCAGTTGGACTACTGGGTGAGTTTTAACATCAACTTTTTAAAAATATTCTGATTGTTCTCTTTAAAAGTGTCACATGATGTTGCCACAGTTATGTAAGACGATATTTTATACATTATGTGAAGCAAATGTTCAGTTGGACTACTGGGTGAGTTTTATCATCAACTTTTTTCAAATATTCTCTTTAACAAATGACATTGTTGTGTATTTGTAAGTTAAATCGTTGTAAAGCTTAATAAACTTTTCTTCAGAGGCAATGCAAAATAAATATTTCAATAAAATATTGCCAGGCTATAGAGTTGCACAAACGAATGCAGCTACAATTACCGGAAGGATTTACATATTTGGGATGCCACAATAATATCACGACTTGAGGCGGAAGCCCACGCTGAGGGCGGATTAAACCAAACCGGAAGGATTTACATATTTGGGATGCCACGATAATATGCCTTGAGGCGGAAGCCCTCGCTAAGGGCGGATTAAACCAACACGATGTCTATTTCAATAAAATAACGGTTACTTATAGCTTTTTTTTTTCGAACTGACTACGCTATTGACCAAGCAAGGTCTTAACAGCTTCACCGGACTACGAGTTACTTATAGCATTTCCTTGATTTACTGTGAGTAAAATGATTTATTCGCGAGTAGAATAAAGAAAATCATTAGAATTCAAAAGTATTGTTTCTTTTATGTCATATTTATGAACGATTGGTCCATTACAGAGTAAACAATATATTTATTAAAAAAATAGTTTTATCTCGGCAATCTTTTTTCATTTGCAGACATATTAATGATATGTTATAATCCATGAAGCTGATTACATTACCAATCGTGCCAATTAAATATACATATATGTATTCCAAAAATATTCTCATTGAACAGTCGGTTAAAAATAAGCTGTTACAACATCTAAACATTTTCTGCTATATAAATATGGATCTCGTAGCCTTATTAGTACGTTAGTTTGATAGGAATTAGAAATATCATACAGAAAAATTTACAAATTCTTGATTGTATTAAATAACAGTACATAAAATACAGTTGTTCATAATAAAATTTCAAAGAAAGAAAACACGTTTATTTATAACATCCATAATTAATAAGAATAAATGAACGTTAAGAAAGAAAAAGCAGATAAAACAAATAATATTCTGTACTGTGCAAGTGGGTGTAATAATTTCTCAGACTTTCGCGTTGATACGATATCCGCCGTATAATATTTTATGTTTGTGGTTTTTTATTGATAATCTATTAGTAAATTCAAATAAACACCATGCCACGGAGCGCTGATATTGGCGCAAAAAGAACGCTATAGAATACAACTCAGATCGTTCGGTAGCGGTTAGTAACTTCACGAGCCCCCGTGAAAATATTAACTTATATTGTTAAAACTATGTCTCTTGCGATGTAAAATATACAATACTAATGTCTCAAGTATTAGTATCGAAGCAAGCTGTGGAAATCCCGTAGTAGAGGATCCAGATAGGCGCTTCACCAAGCGGTCGTTTGCGTCCTGATTAAGCCAGCATTGAACACCATGGCGTGGCAGCAGGTACGTCGCCACATATTCCTCTAACAAACAGATTCCCTTACGAACTTTTCTTTTATAATCATATGATAATGTATGAAGATTAAAATCTGTGTATACTGCTATCTATTGCTACATTTGGGAAGTCTGTCTAAAAGAAAGGAAAACATTTATTGTTGGAACATATCTGCAGATGAATTAAGAGTTTTTGGCGGAATCTTAGTCTGTCATGTAGCAACTTTTTTACTTTATTTATAATCTTGTGTTATTTGACTCTATATTCTGTAATATTGGTGGTATTTTACGTAATATGGCTCGGTGATTGTGCACAAGTGGATGGAAAATAATAACACGGACCATGAATTCAGAGATGCCACAAGAGCTCATTGTAAAGTTCTAAGAAGAGGGCCACCATCTTGTTAGAACATTAAAATTATCGCAAGACACTTGGAATATTATAACCTATTCGACAATATCGAAAATTGGTTACGATAAATAAAATAAATAAATAAGATGAAAAAAAGATAGATTTTTAGGTAATTAAAAATGTCTTACCACAACACTCTCATTCAGCTACAAGGTATCGTAGTACTGTAGCTATGATTTTCAATGGGGGGCTAAAATATTAAATATAATATGTTAACAAGACATATAAATGGGCATCAAGCGAATCAGTAATCGTAATAGGGGTAATATTGATAACAGTTTTATGAATAAACCTAAACCTGTAATTTTTGATTATGTAGCATTTTAATAATACACTAGACATTCGATAATTACTTTTTGTTTTCGAATACAATATAATTGTGAAACATAACGTAATATTTATTATTTTATTTCTTGAACCGTTGGTACGTACTCGTATCACTGTGTCATAGCTACCGCTACGGCTATCCTTACGCTGCGGTATTTCAAGTGCAGCTGTGAGTTGCAGTAGACCCGATGTGTGTAGGTAAAAATTTGTATAACGTTAGCCACAACCTCAAATATTTGTTAATAAGAAGCTCGCCATTAAAGAGTAATGAAAATAACTATAATCTTATATTAAATCATATAGGTACAACAAATTAATAACTTCATCTGAAATTATGTATCTATGGTCAGGGGAAACAACCAGTTAACTGTTAGATTAAATTTTCTCTTAATTTGTACACATAATTCGTAACATTCATACGTTCCTAATATTTGATTATTTTTGTATTATTAAAGTGTCAATATGTTAGTTAGAACTTGATGAAAGAATAACAGATCAGTACAGTGAGGATTTCAAAAGAAATAGATATGAGTCAAAGTAAATTGTCCAAAATCTCTTAATTAGAGACGTAGTTAGTACTAAATCGGTCCGGTTTCAATATTTTGTTGAAAGGTTTTTAGGACGAAGTTCTTTAACGCGACTTGCGGTATGAGCTGAGTGGTACAAATCGTCTCGTAAGAAAAAAGCGTTGTATCCCGTCCATGAGATATTTCTATCCTTTATTCTTCTGCCGGGTCCGATGCAGGTACCAACCGAAACATCTCGTAACCGGTTAGCTGCTGCAATATGTCCGGGAGTCCCAATTCTGCAGGACCGGGCGGATGGCGTATCGATCATAAGGTGCTTCCGCCATATTCTTCACCATTCTACCTACTTTTCACGAGATTGCACTCGTCTCTCTTTTATCTCATTGGACCTGGAGGCTTCGTCAACTCCTACCACAAGTCGCGTTAAGAAGATTCCTTCCAGACAGCCTCGCAACAAATACTAATAACGTACTGCTAATAATTTACTGCTAAATACGCCACTACTTTATTATCCAACATAAATGTTATTGCAGGAACAATTCACTTTATTTTTATAGTAATTAAAAAACAGCGTTGAGAATATTTCAAAATAATTCCTACAACATATTTTTAAAGGCCAAGGTAAGACTTTATTGTTTAACATTTCACCTGTAGTAAGACCCTGAATACTTCATGTATGTATGTATAATATACATACAGTTTTTTTCCCTCTTGATAACTACCGTCGCGGACAGAGGCTGGTACTTTATATGATGTTATTGTGACCTTACTACATAATTTCGGTTACTTTTTTATCTATTTTAATTTACCTCTGTAAAATTTTATCATTATTACTTATGCTATACGATAAAGCGTAATGATATTTAGCCTAGATAATGCTCTGAAAAAGCACTTCAAAATCGGTTCAGTCATTTCCAATTTTATAACAACACACACTCTAATTATATTTATATGTATATAAAGAAAATATATTTCTTTAATAAAAAAACTTGACAAATTATATGCCTAAACTTATCTCACAAATCACTTTATCTACTGAAAATCGCATGAAAATCAGTTTGGTAGTTTTTGAGTTTATCGCGAACACAATGACAAACAGACATGGCTGAGGATTTTGTGTTTTATAATATGTAGTGATTGTAAGAAACGTGATGTATAACTACTGATGTGCATTAAGAATAAATACTAAAAATTATAACATGAAACTAAAAAGTGACAAAATTTTAATGTCGTTTCTTTATCTACATGCGGACTTTTTGTTAAATAATTTAATATACAGTGTAGTTTTTGTAATAAAATATATAATTAATAATATTCTTTGTCTACAGACCAACACATTCAAGTGTATTTCATTTTTAATAATAAAAAATGAAACTAATATTACATGTGTAAACGAGCAAATATGAATTAATAGATCATATCATATTCTTGTATTTATAAGTCTCTATTTATTATACTTCGCGATACTTTAATTTATTATACCTGAAAAAAAAGTTCAAAAGAAATACATAGAATGATATCAATGTATCAAAAATTAAAAAAATAATTCTTCATCATCAAATTTCTTTCACTAAACGATCTGTAGCTAAAAAGTTTTCAAATTTCCATGACGTCATTTATTAATAGGTCATACATGTACAAGTGTTACTTAATATGCGCGGTGGCATTATATAAAAACCGTAAATTTATGGAATCGCGACAAAGGTTATCTCTGCCCTCAGGTGTACATTTTTAATGTTACAATCCAAAAACAATAATGGCATTCGAGAGATAAATATCTTTCAATAATTATAGTCATTGTTTATGCTAAAATTAAAACGGTAAAATCTTTTCGTTTTCGGGACACAAGTAACTATTATCCTGTATCAAGATTTAAAAAATATATTGAGTTAAACTGATATAAATGTACTGTAATTAAAAAATACGCAGATAATAAAGCTATAGATAATAAAGAATAATAAAGCTATTTGAAAAATAGTTATATTTCTATAATACTAGCTGTGCCCGCGGCTTCGTTCGCATAGAACGTTATGTAATAAACAGTGATTAATAAAGTCAACTGAATGTACTAAGCCCATTAAAAGTACAATAACTTTTAGATAGACTGAAGCGAGAGAACGCATGAACGCAGTATTTTAGCAGTGATGTGTGTAAAGTGACAAACAGACAGACAGATACTATCTATCTAAAATATCTATTTCTAAAATTTATTGAAAGGTATTTTATTACTTTTTCTAGACACCTGCAATAACTTTTTTACAAAAATTTAAAAAGTACACACACGTTCAACAAGAAAATGTATAACCGTTGATTCTTTTGGTACCTCTAGTGGCCCTATACTATTACGTATAAATGTTTGCTCATGCCAATTATCACGCAAAGCAATGAAACGGCGGTTGATAATTATTGTGTTTCATAGACAAGACAGTGCAAGTATCACATAACTTCCCTCGGATGATGCAAGTCTTATGAGATGCTAACCTGTTGTGATGCAAGAACCACTTTCGCACGTAGTCGAGAGGTCGTCGAGCGGGCCCAATAACCTAAATATGTGTTTCTCTGTCACACAAAAATAAACCTTATAGCTTTCACTTTTATCAAATTACACCTTTCTCTTATTTTTTGTTCACATTTCAAGTTGTATAATTACGATTTATTGCCATCTATTGGATGAGTCTTAAATTAAGTAACTGCTAAGTATATTGTCCATTGTTTAGTTATGTTTGTAGTTGTAATCGGTAGATGGCGTAAGTTGTCCTAAATATATCTATCTATCTCCAATTTATATATCTTCCAATTATTTTATTTGTTGCATTTGTGAGATCACTATAACTATAATTGGATCCGATAGGTGGCGACGTTGTTGAGATGTAGTCTCTTTTATTTCACAACATAAAAATATGTTTTTGATTTCTCCTATAAATAAAACATAATATGATCTTAGATATATGTTTCTCAATATATTTTAATTCGTTATTTTGTTATATTCACATCGTATATACGTTTTATAATATTTTGTATTAAACATTATTAATAAAAAGTAAATATATTATATCTATACTAATGTTATAAAGCTGAAGAGTTCGTTTGTTTGAAAGTGCTAACTCAGGAACTATAAGTCCGATTTGAAAAATTATTTCTGTGTTAAATAGCTGATTTATCGAGAAAGGCTATATATCATCAAGCTAAGACCAATAGGAGCGGAGCACCAATGAATAATGTTTCAAAATCGGGTTTTTTCCCCTTTTGAGAGCTTCTGCTGCGTGCGCTTCGTAAACGAAGTCGCGGGCAGATGCTAGTTAAATTATAACCGGAATATCCAGCAAAAAAACGTAATTGACGCATTGTTGCCAATAGTCAACTGTTCATACAATTTATTGATTGCATCAGTACAAGCGAAAGTGAATATTTGTAGACTAAAATATTCATGATTATACGCTGACTTGCGTATTATAAATTTTGGGTCAACTGTAACGATTTAACGCGAAATTATCATTCTTAGTTACATATATCGTTTATAATTATATGACATAATGAATGAGTCAAACAATTTAGATTGTAACATATATTTTTTTAGCGAAACTCTTAGTTGCTAGTTACAATATATATAACAATTAAGTATTGTTTATGGCAGTCGGTATTTCAGGAGATTACCTCCTCCTATACATCTTTATGTGTATAAGTCTTCTGTCCTCGTGTATCTACTCCTTCTAAACGGCTGGACAGGTTTTGATGGGACTTTTTGTGTGTTCAGGTGGATTCAAGAATGGCTTAGATCCACAGTTGGACCCGGTAGGAGGCGCTGCGATTGATCTTTAACATTTTTTTTTATCATGACAGGACAACGTCCGCCGGGCCCGCTAGTAAATCTATATAAATAAATTACAATTGTCGAATGTATGTAATCGCATCATTTCAGAAACAGCCGCAACTATTTGGCAAATTCTTTTTATTTTGTTATATTTATAATTGTCAGGGCAAGTACGAAAGAAATTGTTTGACAGTCGTACGGAAAAGCGGAAAATGTGGGTTAAACAATGCCCATTTAAAAAAAGCCAATGAGTGAGGACACACAGATTATAAATAAAATATAACAGACTAAGATCACTCCAAAGCCTCCCTCACTCAATTTTTTTTAATTTTGGTCTCTAATTTTTAAGGTTAAGACGGTGTAGTTGTTTTTACAGATTTTTTTTAATGTCATAACTGGCAAACGAACTTGTGGGTCACCTGATGTTAAGTGATCACCACCGTCCATAGACACTAACAACACCATGGGAGTTGAAAGTGCGTTGCCAGCCTGTGTTTGGGGGAAAAGGAGTAAGGGGGGAGAGGAGAGGGGAAGGGAGGTGGGCCTCTGGCACTCTCACTGACCGAACGAAACGCAACAATGCAAGCACTGTTACTTCACGTGGGTTTTCTATGAGAGGGTGGTACTACCCCGGGCGAGCCGACCCATTCATGCTGAAACCAATAATAGCTTCAGCGTGGCTCTACCACTCTCAATGATTCTTACTCTCATGATTACTCATGATTACTTTTAGGTTATGAAAATGTAGCAAATTGACTGATTCTAAAGATTGCGACTTATAGCCCCATAAGATTATTCCAGCCTGACTATATGTTACCTTTAAAATTGTCCACGGTGAAGGTAAATGAATAAAAATAAAAGTGAACTGTAAATAACAAAATATGATAGTTGATGTCCTCAGTGTACAAAAGTGGCTCTGTACCGATTCAATGAACTTGGTTGGTAGAATTATACGTTATTTGCATATTTATAGAAATATAAAAAAATATTGAACGCATACTTATAGTATTGGCGGTAGACGTTTTCCAACACGTTTTTCCTCATTCACGTAGTTTCGCGACGGTGAAGGAAAATATTTCGAGGAAATTTAATCCTGAGGAAAGTTCTTGTAGTACTATAGTGTATGGGATTTTTTTTAGTGAAACTTTTTTCCATCACCTCATTTTTTTTTGTCCATCTATGGCATATCGCATTACAGCAAGCCGCGAAGTAGGGGTAATATTAAAAGCGCTCGGCAGAGCAGCCAAGCCCAATATGGCGGCGCCCATGGCTCAATTCAAAAAATAGTTCGATGATTTCAATAAATTTTGTGCTCAGCTTCTAAGTTGGTCTATCACCTGAATGGTTATATTTATTATGTAGTATTATGTATGTATTATGTAGACTACTTCATCATACACTTCAGGAAAAACAGACGCAGGCAGCGTATTCCACTCATTCGCGGTTCTCATAATAAATGACGATGCAAAGCACTTTGTCCGGATGAATGGTATGTCAACGGCGAATGAATGGAGCCCCGTACGGCATCTGGTAGTCCTAAGATTACCACCTAAATCATGACTGACAAGTATTTGTAGCTTTAGTGAAAGAGAGAAGTGACTCGTATCATACTACCTCTCTCCCTTTACATTCTTAATTTCGAATAAATTTGTGAGAAAACAACAAAATTGAAAACATTACGTGGTTTTATGAAACCACGATGCAAGTGAAACTTATTTTCGGATTGTAGGCATTTAACTAAGAATTTAGGTTTTAAAATCGCGTTTTTAATCCTAAATTAATAATTGAAAGATGAGAATGATAATGGTAAATCAGTAACAGACAAGATATCAAAATATAAATTTTAATTTCAATTTGTATATACACTACTTAGTAGTAGTGTATATAAAAGAAAAGAAGAGTGAATGTGCATTTACTGGGTGAACGCGTTACATCCTAGGCCTCGTCCTCACTTTCCATCAGGTGTGACAGAGATCAAGTGTCACATAGTCTATTATTAAAAAAAAAGATGTGGTGTCGTGGGACACCAGGTAGGAACGAAGTTCCTTCGGCTAATGTAGATTCGACACAATTTGCAAAAAAAATAAAAGAAAATAAATTAATTAAATTACCGATTAACCGATATTATAATTCACCGATTAATTTCACCGAGAATTCGAAAGAAAGAAGGAGAAAGAGAAAGGTATTATACACTACTCGCTTGTGTATACGACTGTCGCGCCTGCGCACGTCTCATTTAACGGTTTTTTTCTACGCACTTTTTCTTACGGTTTTTCTATCACATTTCTTTCAGTTCGGTCGCGCGGCATAATCCCTATCTCCTCAAAGCCTGCCGTAAGGAACTTCGTTCCAAAAATCAAAGAGTTGGGGTAATTTAAGTCATATACTATCGTACAAAGTAGGAATTTCGAATTTACCATCAACAAGTTTATGCTAAGCCATTCATTTGAATTGACAAAGGTCAGATGTACAAGTAAAATAAAAACGATTCAGGCAATTGCGTTAGGTTTTGTAATAAAGTTTGTATAAGAATTTACCACACAATAAATTCAAGGATAATGTAAAGCGAGTTGTATTTGTTTTATGTTAATTCTGGTGGAAATTTTTAGTTTTAAATTTTACTAGCTATAACAGAGGCTTCGCACGTGTTCATATTGGTTGTAATTACTATTTATTGCAATATATAGATACATATTTTTTTGACATCCAATCATCCGGATTGTTACTGCTATAATAGTTATTATTGGTATTGTGGTATTATTTACCATTCACATCACTTGTGCGTGATAACAGAAATATGTTACGTAAAACACCAGCAATATTACAAAATACAGCGTCAAGTAACACAAGATTATAAATAAAATATTATATCCGCTACATGACACTCTAAAATCCCGCCAAAAAAGACTGCAGTAAATAGTTTAATTATAACAAAATAAATATTGTGCAAATACTCTATACATATAATTAAAATAAGCACAATTATGATGGGATGTTGAAAGATATAGAAATAGATATATGTAACGCCATCTAGTAGCTAATAGTAGTAAACTAGATAGCAGAAAAACCTTTTTCCAAAAACTTCATGGTGATCTGTCAGTCAGTGTGCGAGTTTATAATAGGTCTTTACCTATGAAATTGCCGTTCTGCAGTACTGGCCATATCAAATCAAAATAATTTTTGTTTGGCTAAGAATTCTAATTTCAAATTAATTTTATTTTAAAAACATGGAATTCTTTTTCCATTAGTAGTCATTTGTTTATTGATTAGTGTTACATTTTTATCGCATTTCAATCTTTTTTGTCATCATGGATACGTTAAAAATTCGAGTAATTACGGAATATGAGTACCGTCGTGGCAGCAACGCGGCACAAGCGGCACGCAACATCAATGACGTTTACGGAGCTAACACTACAGACCAACGCACCACCTGTTATTGGTTTTCTCGCTTCCGTTCTGGGAATTTCGACCTGAAAAATGAACCTCGCGGTCGTCCGAAGACTTTAGTCGTCAATGACGAATTAAAGGCGATTGTGGAAGCTGATGATACACAATCTACGGCTGAATTAGCAGCAGCTTTCGACGTTAGCTTCAAAACAATATTGGTCCATTTGCGTCAAATTGGCAAGGTAAAAAAGCTTGACAAATGGGTGCCCCATGACCTCAATGATTGCCAGCGCGAAGTACACGTCGAGACGAGCCTTGCACTGCTCAACAGACACACAAATGAAGGAATTTTGAACCACATTGTTACCTGCGATGAAAAATGAATTCTGTTCTGATAACCGCAAGCGCTCAGCAAGTTGGTTGGATTCTGGTTCAGCACCTAAACAATGCCCCAAATGAAAAGTTACCCCTATAAAAGTGATGGTCACTGTTTGGTGGTCTAGCGCCGGTGTGATTCATCACAGCTTCTTACCAAACGGGGTGAGCATTACTGCAGATGTGTACTGTGAAACGGCAATTTCATAGGTAAAGACCTAATAATACCAACATGCATTTTTATATATAGACAAAAATCTTCATATCGGTTATATACTAGTTTTTGACCGCTACTTCACTCGTGTTAATACAGACTTTAACTATCCCTCCCTTTTTCTGGAGAAAATGTTCCCTATGCCCTTTTGTGTATTGATTCATTCAGTGTGTATCCAGTAACCAAGGAGGGCTGTAGAGATCTCTACCTAATTGGATCTTGAACACCGTTTGGTCATGAACTTTATCATCATCCCATTAGCCTTAACGTCATAGGCTTCTTCCTGAAAAAAGGTATTGCCATAAACACCACACCAGCCCACGACATATTGGTGATTTTAAACTCCGAGAAATTCAATTCTATATTATACAAGTACTACAAGAATTTTTCTCAGGTTCAGGTTTCCTCACGATGTTTCCTTCACCTTCAGCCGATAGCGTTACTAGTTTTTTCATTACTAGTAAGCGAATTAATAAAAGGCGTTGTTATATTGTAAAACTATCTTCTGTGCGCGACTTCGTCTGCGTGAAATAGTTACTTTAGGCTAACGCTAACTTTAACTCGCGACTTCGTTTACGTAGAAGGTGAATATATTTTTAAATAATACGTACGTTGACCCCGATTTTGAAACATTCTTTATTCGTCGATAAATGAGCTATCGAACACTGAAATAATTTTTCAAATCGAACCAGTAGTTCCTGTGATTCGCGCGTTTAAGCAAACAAACTCTTCAGTTTTATAATATAAAACTATAGATGGATAATAAATGTAAATTGTGTATAAGTTTAAAAAAATAAAAAAAACTTGTAACGCGTGTCTCATATTGTCACCGGATATTATAGTCTCTGCTTACCCATCAAGTGGTCACATGTTAAGCTTAAATGATACTTGACCGCCAAACAACACAAACGGTCAACGCTAAGTAAGGTAAACCGGCTATGTTTTGTCTAATTTTATATTCTACCAATTTTGTAAGGACAAGGTAAATTATTGTAAGGTGCCTGCCGTGTTATATGTTTGTATAATAAACTAGTTGTGACCGCGACTCGGAATGTGTTAAAACGCATTATTCTCTTCTTATCTTTATATATATATTTCTTCTGTCCGTGTGTATGTGACTGAACTCCTCCTAAACGGCTGGAGAGATATTGATAAAAAAAAATTGTGTGTTCAGGTAGTTTTTATTTTTTATTATCAAGACAGGACAGTGTCCGCCGGACTCGCTAGTATTATATGAAACATTTCCATATAGAGTATTTTTTTAAATACTGTTGAGGATAAATAAAAGTGTAATTGTTTAAAATTTATATTTTTACAAAAGTTCTATTCATATTTTTTGAATCAATCAATTGCAAAATAGTACATACTTTGCATAAACGAAATTTAATTAAAATGTGTCAAGCCGCTGTTGACGTATATCTTATAGATAAACAACCAGACAAAATGTTGAATGGTATATAGTATAAAAATTCATTAATTCTACTTCATTATTAAAGTGACAACTTCTTTAGGCGCGTTGAGCGGTATTTTTGTCAGGAGATAAATTTATAATTTTGCCTCACGACACGCTACGTAACCATGTCCGGCCGTATTGCGCTTGCTCGGCTTGGGTCAGACTAGCGACGCATAGTATAGGAGCTTGTGTACATGTACTATTGATATTTTGCTGCTAATCATACGTTTGATTGATTAATAGACTTTATAAAAATGTTTACAATTATTGTTCCGAGTGCCAATAGATATGAAAACCACACTAATGGTAATAATCACTAATGGTAATAATTTCTATAAACCAATTCTAAAATTTAAATATTGTCTTTCACCCTATAATTAAAATGAAAATTCAAAAGAGAATACATTTATTTCATTGATATAGTTTTCACTTAGTCCTTATGAATGTGTCGACTGTTTTTTATTTGAATAAATATTATGTTACGATATAAAAAAAGGTGATAAAAAGGCAATTATTGCATTATCTATTACAATTCGTTTGTTACAAATACCAATGTCGTTCAGCAAAATCTCCTAATATATTACCTTAATTAAACACATTACATTACATTAACTTAATTGACACAGCGATCCTTGCACCGCATAGAGTAACAAACCCGCGCGTAGTAAACGGTTTCATAATTCTATTTCATTGATATAGTTTTCACTTAGTCCTTATGAATGTCTCGACTATTTTTTATTTGAATAAATAATATGTTACGATATAAAAAAGGAAAAGGTGATAAAAAGGCAATTATTGCATTATCTATTACAATTCGTTTGTTAGAAATACCAATATCGTTCAGCAAAATCTCCTAATATATTAGCTTCATTAAACATTGACACAGCGATCCTTGCACCGTTTTAGGCACACTACCGTCTGATCTCTTTTCCTTTTAATATATATAATAGATATCGATATAATGCATATCGATATAATGCAAGCGTTTGATTTATCAGGCGTGATTAAACCAGTTTTTGTTTGTTTTCCATTCTTTATAAAAATATAGCCTTTATAAGTCACGCTACTTCTAGAAATATTATTTATAAAAATGAGGGTCATAGAAATATAATTTATGTTAACTAGTTATTTGATTGAAGAAGGCGCTACTTTGCGGAAATCCATAATTAGTATTATAGTGGACGCTACTTTGCACTTCCGCCTGGAATTGATTTTTTTATGTCATAGCAGGCATACAAACAGATGGGTCACTCGATGTTAAATGATCACCACCGTCCATAGACACTAACAACACCAGGGGAGTCGAAAGTGCGTTGCCAACCTGTCTTTGGGAAAATGAAGGGAGGGGGAGAGGAGTGGGGAGGGGAGGGAACGTGGTCCTCCGGCGCTCTCACTGACCAAAAGAAACGCAACAAGGCAAGCACTGTTACTTCACGTCGGTTTTCTATGAGATGGTGGTAGTACCCCGGTCGAGCCGACCCATTCTTGCTGAACCCAGTAATAGCTTCAGCGTGGCTCTACCACCTCTACTATATAAAATATTGCCAGAAACATCTTACTATAACTCACTATGCTTTAGTGTCGTAATACGCACCCTTAATACTTATTTTGCAAGACAAAACTACAAGTTATATGGCTTTATGTTATCTGCCAAATGCCAAAAGAATATGTAAACTTCATAACCAAGTTTTAATAAAGCAGGGAAAGTGTTACGCCTGTATAAGTGTTATTTTCCTAGGAATAATTTTGTAGAGAAGAATGTACTCTCTACTTTACATTGTGAACATAACATAATTTGAATTCTCTATTTCTAATTACTTTGCCTTCGCGAAATACGTGTGACCTTGAAGTTGACCTTGAACTCAAGAACATCCTTTAAAAAAACTATTAAAAGTCTATCGGACATATATATGTCGTCCTTGTTGCACGTGCTTGAGACAGTCTTCTGATGGATTAATTTATGTTTAATAGTTGTTGAAATTCGACCATAAACATTAGCATAAAATCTCCCAAAGTAAATAAATGATTAAGCAGTTAAAAACAAATGTAGATTTGAAATTCCAATGCAATTAAATGCATTATAATCTTATCAATATGTATTCAAAAGTAGGAAATAATATCTAAGTTTTTCTATTTTTTTTCTTTTATTTGTTAATATTATTAACACTTTAATATTAATTACAAAGAACAAGCTTGGCTACAAAAAGTGATATAGCGAATGATATTGTGAATAATTTTTATTTTTGTGAATTTTTCAGGCATGTGACTTCATTTTTTTTATACAATGTGATTGCGCAAACCGCCACTGTTATTAAGAAAGAAACAGCTGAACACATGCAAAAATCGTTAATTGTTATTCGAGTGATTCAATGTAATAAATTAATTTTCAAGACACATTTAAACATTCAATTTATTTATTTGTTAATACTATAACAACTGGGTAAATAAATCATCATTACTATGGTCACCAATGAATGTATGTATGATTTTTTATCGTAGTTTCTATATTTTAATAGCACTACATAATTGGTTTTAGTATGTTCTTTGCCTTTCTATTATATTTTATTAGTTTTTATATTATTTATGTTAAATCTGTAAAATCGTTTATTATTTAGTTTTATCGAAATTTAATTTATTGTTGGACCATGCCGTGGTTATTTATAAATGTGACTACATTTAAATTGAATTACAAAATTGTTACTATTAGCATATTTACAAATGTAATTTTCTTGTTGATGGCTCATAATAAATAAATAAAAAAATATCCAAAAACAAAAGCGACCAATGAGAGATCGTGAGATCTTCGCCGTTTGTCGATTACAAGCCTCATGGCAACTGTATAATCCTAAAATATTACTATGAAAGCTTTAGAATGTCGGGTTTATCATCATAACTATACATTCTTTTTTATAACTAGCTGATACGTGCAACTTCGTCTGCACCGAATCGGTTATTAGCGGTTTTAATTGTATTTTTAAACACAAAAACTCTTTTTTTATATCATAGGAGGCCAACGAATATGTGGGTCACATGCTGCGAAGTGATCATCGCCGTCCATAGACACTAGCAACACCAGGGGAGTCGCAAATGCGTTGCCAGCCTGTGTTTAGGGTGAAGGGGTACGGGGAGTGGGGAGGAAAGGGGAGATGGTCCTCCGGCGTTCTCACTGACCGAATAAAACGCAACAATGCAAGCACTGTTACTTCACGTGGGTATTTCGTTGGGTCGGATGATACTACCCCGGGCGAGCTTTCCCATTCATGCTGAAACCAGTAATAGCTTCAGCGTGGCTCTACCACCTTCTAAAGTCTTAAAACACGGTAAACCTATAGGATGGGCAAGTGCAATATCTGCACTATACAGCTGTCAGTATACACCTATCGATTCTAGGCGACATATTTTCAGTTTGAGGATGGTAGCCAGTCAGGCGAGCTTGAAACGAAAAAAACCAAAGGTTTCATCACGATATTTCCCTTCAGCAAAAGCTCCGGTTCATTCCCAAGGAGGCGTCTTGATGTCTGGAAATGACACCAATCTCTGTGCATCCACCAAAAATGAATGTAACTATGTTTGTAAATGATGTAACATGAAAAGATAAACCAGATCAAGTTTCTTTCCGGTTCGTCGCGATTACTGGGTTGTTTATCCGAACCGGTGGTAGTTTTGATATTCTCAGGGTCTAAACTGAATAAAGTATTTTGCTTTAATTTGCAAGATATTGCTTAAATTGACCAAAATATAACGATTAATTTTAAGTATGTTGGGGAAAGTCCTGTCATCGGTTAGCCGTCATGGCGTGCGTTCCATAAACTATGTATAGAGTCAGAATTTATAAAGATAAAACACAGACAAAGTCACGGGTAGATTCTAGTAAATTATCAAAGTAACAGCAATCATTATAAAAGTTAACGTTATAAAGAAAATAACGGAACATTGTGAATCTTCATCGTAAGTAATTTAGTTAATATTTAGTTCATTGACTTATGTTTGCGTCATATATTTTAATGCCTGCCTTTTGGAGAGCGTATATTAGAAGATACTATTATTTGTGTTCAGGATAATATATCCGTGTCTGGAGAGTAAATATTGACAGATCAAATATAACAACTTGTTTCAGAGCTACATCGATTAATATTTAGCTTATATATTTAGCTAAGTTATATAATTTCTTTTAACATACTTTTTTGTCTATTCTTAAAAAAAAATTAACTCCGTACTGGGCGTGTGTACTGTTTTCTCTATCGTTTAGACAAATTGTTTTAGAAGATATTTATGTGTCATCATCACCCTGTAATAGACCCGCTGCAGGATCATAGGCCTCTACCCGGGAAGGATATGGGCATAATCCAGCTCTGAGAAATCCAGTTATATGTTTTCCCGCATACTACAGGAACATTTCTCAGGTTCAGCTTCTGTTACAATGTTTTCCTTCACCGCCAGCCGTTAGTGTGTCCAATTTAAATTAGTATATGTACGCGAATTCTGAAAAAATCGTTAATACATACCGGGATCCGAACCTGCAGTCATCGCATTGATAATCAACCGATCAAACATCTCGACCACCACGATTTATATTATGTATAGTGCGTGAATATTATTTTTGCATTTAGTAAAGAAAAGATGAAGTATATTTTAATACTTGGGGCCCTTTAATGCTAACGTAGGCTAATATCATTATCAAATGCATCAAAAGAATTTAATACGTATTTCTTCGTCATAAAACTGTCTACCAAAAGGATATATAGATATATATTTATGTTCTAAGGGTAAATCATTGTGTTACCCAATATAGCTTTTATTGTTATGTTATTGGTTATAATATTATTATAGTTACTGTAACCCATTTAATGTAGATCAATAGTGTTCGGTTTAATAATAATGTCCAAAAGTACATTACCCATTTGCTGGATGGTAAGTTCAAGTACGGTGTTAAATGGGTTTTTTAATAGTCTAAAGGCTATTATAGCGTGGATCAATACGTGAACGATTGTGACGTCTGGAAATGACGTCCTTATATATATATATATGTGCATCCGCTAAAAACGAATGTATATGACTATGTATGTTCGTAAAAATATGTATGATGAAAAAATTAACCAGTTCGAGTTTCATGCTGGTTTTTTTTATGGGTTTATTTGAGTTGGTTTTCCGATTCGTTAGTAGTTTTGATGTTCAAAAGCGTTTTATTAGGGCCTAAATTGAATAAATTACTTTTGATTTTGAACACTGCCTTTCACGGCATATAATTTAATTGAATGTATTAGAAGATATCACAGACTATAGATACACGTAATAAAACAAATACATATGTGATGATATTTGTGAATGTCTACCCGTATTAATCTCATATGACGAAACACCAACTTATGACCCCACATTTTAGTACATTGCACTCGTGCAAATCTGAGACGGTTCGCTCGGCTTTGTATATTTTCTTTGATGGATTTTGAATAAGAAAACGTCGTTAGGTTCGTCTTAATGAGTGATATAAACTGTCTTATCACTTATAGTTTTTAGCGTTTAACCGTAATCTTATCTGATGTAGTTTAAGATGGTAGACACGGTAAACCTAGAGAGGGCTTTTAAGGCTTTCAATTAGAGCTGCTGCTGAGTGTAATAGTAATAGTGTATTAGTAGTAAATAGTAGTAATAGGTTTATAAAGTCAGATTATGGGTGGTATCTCACGCGGGCTTACAAAAGACCCTACCACCCCACTAACCATGCTATGGTTTTATATGATATTTTTCTTCACTGAAAATTCCTTCGCAAGGATTCGGTCTTACATCAATACTTAAGTTTGACATGTAGAAGCATAAAAATAATAGTTAAAAAAAAAACAAAAAAAAACACGCTTTCATAAAAAATCCAACTAAAAGACAGAAAATAAAATTTAATAAATTTGGATTAAGAATAGTGTAAATTAGAAATAAATGTATATTTTTGTAAAAAGTGACAAAAAAATGATGAAAATACTGATATCTGGAGGTGCTGATATTAACAGTGACGCATGTTTTTTATGAAAGCGTGTTTTTTTAGTTTTTTAAACTATTATTTATTTGTTTTTTTTCCTTTTTTTTCGGTGTTTTGCATTGTCATCGTCCTTTGACAGGTGTGCAAAGTTTGAATTAAATCTGATCGTTCAAAGTAGGACAAAATCGAGCTCAAAGGGGTCGGTTACAAACATACATACATACAGGTGAAGCTAACAAAAGCGTGTTAAAAAGAGAAGAGTTTGTATACGAATGCTCAACAGAACAACTCATTCATTATTAAACTAAATATGTCAATTTTTTAAGAGTTACATTTTTCTTATAGACTAGTGGGCGCCCAGTGGTCGACATTCGACCATAGTTCATCGATTTTTTAAAGTTGATTGTAGAATGAAAAAGGATAATTGGAACGTAAGAGTAAAATAATACATGCAGTCGAGCATAGCAACCTCCTTCACAACCTTTTTTGAAGTCCTTTATTGACAGATGTCAAAATGTCTTTTTTATTTACATGTGTGTATATGTTGTGTAAAATTGAAGAAGTAGTGTGAGTAATGCATATTTTAATTAATTAAATGTACTTTTAATGCATTTTATATAAAATAAATAACTTTCTGCACTTCTCCTCCATATAAACTTTAACTATGCCAAGTTTCACGTTCATCCGTTCGCGCATTTCTCTCAAAAAGGGATACAAAGTTTGGGGTTCACGTATTAATATATATGATAACTGTTTTGTTGTTTCATTTGAACTACAAGTTGTTTCTGTTTTAATTGTGGGCTAGGAACTATCTAACGATTATAATGATTCTAAGTTATTTCTATTGAATTTGTTAAACTGCTTAGCCCTTATGGAGGAACGTAATGATATGTGGCCAAGATAATACTATGAAAAATCCTGTCTGTTTATATAAGTCTCATGAAAACGAGGTCAACCGTTTCGAAGAATAGTCCGTACCAATAACAGACAATTTAATTTATATGTATAGTGAATGCGTGTACACTCAGCTCTTTTGACCACAGACCACATAATATTTGCGTCATCGTAAAATTACGAATAAATTAACATTGTCAAGTCTTTCTTAGTAAATTATAAAGAAAATATATTAGCATAATATAAACACTTTTGTCTGTATTATAACATTCTTAGAAGTTTTGTTGTCGATTTTTTTAGGTTTTTTTTATTAACGTGTTATAGTGACGTCACTGTGTCTGATGATAAACGCAGTGAAATCCAAAAACAACGGTCAACACTGATATCTGAAATTCAATGCAAATCGGGATTTCGTTAAAAACCAGCATGATTTAAATACTAGAAATTGTCTGGTTGTCTGTTTTCTTTTCTTTTTTAATATTATATGTGGTAAATGAACAGGTGGGCCACCTGATGTTAAGTGATCACCATCGTCCATGGGACACTAACATCACAAGAGGAGTTGTAAGTGCGTTGCCACCCTTTGGGGGAAGGGTTAGGGGAGGAAGAGGAGAGAGGAGAGGGGAGGGGAGGTGGGCCTAGTACTAGAAATCTGGTCATATAACGTTTCAGGCTCAGTAAGTAATATTCATTATTTGATTGTAGAAGACGTTACTTTGCGGTAATCCCTAAATAAATATTTTAGTGGATATTACTTTGCACTTTCGCGTGGATTTCATAGAATCTAGGTTTGATAATAAAGTTCCAAAGCATTTTTCATATTTACTGGACTGTAACTTCAAGCGCTATGTTAAGCGGTTTTTGGTATTTATTATTGGTTGGATCAATATGTGAACTATGGTCATGTTAGGAAATAATACCCCTGTATATACATTGGTTAAAAATGAATCCATATATGTTTGTAAAAATATTAAAAGATTAACGAGATTGAGTTTTTTAGTGGTTCTTCTCGAATCCCGATGACTGGGTGGTTTTTTGAACCGGCGCGGCGGTAGTTTTGACGTTCATAAGTACATTTTCAGGGCCTAAAGTAAATAAAAAAAAATGATCACTAGTTCCACTGACTCGTTATAGTTCGTAATGCACTCTCTGATACTAAAATGAAGCTAGAATTAAAACAGATACATAAAAAAATTAAATTTATTAGCAATCCACGACATTGACTCATTTGATTCATCATCATCGTCATAGGCCTTATCATCTGTAACAGATGATTGAAGTAGCATTCTGGCGGCACTTTAGTAAATGGCTGACAAGACCGATCCGGGAACGAATCGCTCGGCCGCAAATTCGGTAAGTATGTACATCTGTACCCCCAGGTGGACGGGGGTAGGAGGCCTGCTCGTGACGCCTCATGCGTTTTTCTTCCAATTGCCGAAACCAGGTCTTGTCGTGCTTTGATTGGCCTTCGTGAATTAGGCGACACCATTTAGCCCGGTCCAAGGCTAGCTCCTCCCATTGGCCGCTTGGGATATTGAATGTAGCCATGTCACGTTTAATGCAATCCTTAAAACGAAGCATAGGACGGCCAACAGACCTCTTTGCATGTGCAACCTCTCCAAGCAGAATTTGTCTTGGCAAACGAGTTCGTTCCATTCGATGCACGTGCCCTAACCAACGCAGTCGTCTCTTTTTGAGAATAGCGGTAATGCTAGGAAGCTGTGCCTTACTCAGGACGGACTCGTTTGTCACACGATCCTTCCACGTTATGCCCAGTATGTTTCGAAGACATCGCAAGTGGTATGTGTTCAGTCGGCGTTCTTGTTTTGCGTATGTTGTCCACCATTCCGCTCCATACAAAAGCATACTTAGGATACATGATTGGTAGATATGCATTTTTGTTCTTACAGTAAGGTGTCACCATTTGATTATGAGTAATCTTATTCAAATGTTTTTGTTCACTATACGGAAACAAAGTTAGTGATTATGTTTATATATGCAACTTTATGAAATAATAATAAGTTGTAAGTGATTGTTTAAGAATGTAAAAAAAATGTAAGAATGTGTTATGCTGGGTACAGAACTACCAAACAAAGCGCGAAGTCAAGTGCAGGCAAAACATTGATTTATGCGAATTGACACCGTATGTTTATTTTCCTTCGCTGTTGCGTCTACATAGAATAATGTTGTATATTGTAAATAAAAGCGAATAGTAGTAACATTTTGAACCGCAGCAGGTCGCCACTAAACACTAAATAATAACAAAATAATAAAACTCGGAGCAAATTTTGCGAAGTTCTCGAAGCACTACGATATGCCGGAACTATCGTAGAAGGAAAGTATTGTGATGTAATTATTGCTCGGTGGTAGGGCATTTTTTTAGCTCGCATGGCTAACTATGACTTATAATTTGAAAATCTTTCATCGACCACCTGTGTGTGCTGACAACTGCGCTTGAGAATCTACTCTCATCTAGATTTAGCATGTTTAGCATTTTGTGGTGTAAAATCGTCATTTAACATAAGCCAATATTAAGAGCAAACGCTAAAATCGAAAAACATTTTATTTGTAGTCGTACAAATTACATTTTCCCATAAAAAAATATTAATATTCCTTTGACAAATCGATTGTACCACGTTATTAGTACGTCTGAGCGGTATTTTTGGCAGGAGATAAATTTATAATTTCACGTCATGACATGCGACGTAAGCATGACCGACAGTATTGCGTTTGCGCGGCTTGCGTCAGACTAGCGACACGTGGTATAGGGGCCCGTGTACATGTAATATTGATATTTTGTAGTTCATCATACGTTTGATCGATGAATAGATTTTATAAAAATGTATATAATTATTACTTCGAGTACCAATAAATATGAAACCACACTAATAGTAATAATTTCAATAAACAAATTCTGAAATTTAAATATTGTCATTCACACTATAATTAAAATTGAAAATTCAAAGGAGAACACATCTATTTCGTTGCTTTGAGTATTCACTTCTGTCAGCAGCACTTATGCAATGATTCCTTCGATCAACAATAACAGCTGATTCGCTGTTGTTATTGAATGTATGTACATGCGACAGAACAGCCTAATGCGAGAAAATTCATTTATTCAGATTCGTTTGAAGACATAAGATGAATGTTTACTACATAACAATTGGTAAATTACCTAATTGTTTATGGTAATAAAACTAATGAAAGTCTATAATTTTGTAGTTATATTTCAAAATGAGCTAAATCCAATTTTAGCCGTACCTAATATTTTGCTTTACTTTCCTAACTCTAATAATAATTTAATTTTAAGTTTTTTCTAAACTATTCCAGTTTGATAAAGGAAAAATATAAAACCCTTCCACTTTCATGTGTAAGCATGTGTGCGTGCACGTGTGTGGAGGTGATATGTGTAATGTAGCGTACTCAAGGGCTCCACGCCGAGGGAACGGACCTAGGCTTGAGCCGCCGCCGAGGGGGGCCTAGTCTGGTGTGCGAGAGCGAATTTTACCTCCAGACACGGCGGCGTGATCTGTGTTTACGCGGGCGAATTGTAGTAACGATTAAAAACGGATTTAGCTCATTTTTAAATGTAATGAAACAATGATTAAATATCGTATTTAATGATTCATTATATTATGGATTTATAAATTTTTGTGTGTGTCTTAGATATTCTTTGTATATTATATGATTTTTGTTTGTAAGTTTTGTAAGAGATTGAATTGCATTTACACACCTACTCTTTTGTCGTCCTTATCTTGACCCGTCATTCAAATTACAATAACTTTTGATAGAATGGACCGATTTTAAAGAAACAAAGACTAAATGTTACTAGACTATGCTTCATGGTTTTCTTAGGTTTCATCGTGAAAGCAGTACTTTAGCAGTAATGCGTGCCCAAACAAACAGACAGATAAATGGATAGACAGACATTTCTAAAATTGATTAAAATGTATTTTATTATTGATTCCTAGACACCTACAACAATGTTGTCTACAAAAATTTCAAAACTACAAACACGTTAGATTTACATTCATAAGATAGAAGATGGTATATTTGACTTTTTATCATAGTTATAATAATTCTTTCCGTGAATATTTCAAGTATTTTTTGCTGCACAAAGTCCACTTGCTACTAATTGTAAATAGTTGGTGGGAATTTTATTAATAATTTTGATTTTAAATATCATTTTTAATTTAATATCTCAAATTATAGTTTCTCTGTGGCTTAGCTGGTGGCGATGATGTTAATTACGTGGAGTGAATCATAATATGAGTCTTTTTTAAATTCTTGACAGGTATTAATTAGCATTTGAGTACAAATTCATTTGATGTTATATGACGATGTGGTATATATAAGATGATAAACTCGCTAAACTGAGAGAGGGCTGGCTTTCAAATGCAAGCTTAGAAGAAGCCCTTATAATATGCTATGGTCACGATGCTTTCCTTCATCAAAAGTTCCGGTCCATTCAATAAGATTTTGTAGGTGATAGAGCCACGCTGAAGCTATTACTGGTTTCAGCATGAATGAGTCGGCTCGTCCGGGGTAGTACCACTCGACCCACAGAACACAGACGTGAACTAACAGTGCTTGCATTGTTGCGTTTCGTTTGGTCAGTCAAAGCGCCGGAAGCCCAACTCCCCTACCCTCCATTCTAATATTACCCCTCCCTCTCCCCCGAAACACAAGCTGGAAACGCACTTGCGACTCCCCTAGGGTGTTGCTATGGCCGACGGTGATAACTTAAAATCAGGTGACCTGCCTCTTCGTTCAAAAATGTTGAACCTACGTCGATCGATGCGGTGATCCATTGCGCTAAGCGTTAAGTTATTATCACTACCACTCGTGGTTCTGCTACTGACTTTTATAACTAACTAGCTTCAGCCCGCGACTGCGTCCGCGTGGAGTAGTTACTCTGGAATAACGCTAACATGCAGCGGAAGCTCTCAAAATGAAAAAACCATTCTGAGACATTCATCATTAGTGCTCTGCTCCTATATGTCTCAGCGTACTATATAGCCTTCCTCGATAATTTAGCTATCTAAAGCTGAAAGAATTTTTCAAATCGCACCAGTAGTTCCAGAGATTAGCTCGTTCAACCAAACAAACAAACTCTCCAGCTTTATAATATTAGTATTAGGTTAGAATTATCAGGTCCAATATATATATATGTACTAGCGGGCCGGGCGGACGTTGTCCTGCTTTGATAATAAAAAATAATCTAAAATTCAACCGCAGCACCCCTACCGGGTCCAACTGTGAATCTAAACCATTCTCGGATCCACTGGAACACGAATACAAAATTTTATCAAAATCAGTCCAGCCATTTAGGCGGAGTTAAGTGACATACACACGTACAAAAGAAATTTATATATAAAGATTTTTTTTTCTCGAACTGATTACGCTATTGACCTGGCACGGTCTTCACAGCTTCACCGGACTACTAAGGTTGGCGCTTAAGGCACTCAACCGATCTGGGTTTTAGGTAACATACACAAGGGTGCACGCACACCTCGGCTTGGGCTGTTACCTGGAAAAAGTCGCGTCTGACCTAGCTAACTATTCTAAGATATTCATACATATATACATTTGTGAACCATACAATTCACAAATGAATACGTGTATATCGGAATGAATCGTATATATAAAGATATAAACCTATATATGTATGCTTTAATATACTTGTTCATATTGATAATTATATAAAAATATAATTTGAAATCGAAAGCTTTTAAACCAATAGTCATAATGAAAATTCATAAAAACCTTTTTGTAGAGCGTTAAATTGTAAAATATGTATTACTCATTATTATAGATACATTTGTCCCCGAGTTATAAAGTTAAAGAACGAAGACAATTTTTCTTATGTTATTTCCATAAGAAACTTAGGTTGAAATACGGACTATTAATAGTTTAAAGAGTTTAAATTTTCAGGGAATTATAAATTCGGAAGCGTTTGGACCCTTGGGAGCAAAAAAATTCGAAAATATCCCTATTAAACCCCACCCTAATGTACATGTATGTTTAAATTTGCTCGCTTATTTAGACTCAATTCGCTATTTTATACAAGGCAACAGCCCAAGCCCAAGTTCGTTAATTGTGACATCCTTGAACTAGTTGCCATTTTGGTTGGGTGTCTTCCGCGCTTGTCTCAAAGTCAGATAAAATTTTAAAGGGCTTTCAGCTTACCAGCGTGTAATACGAAAAAAATTTAAATCGAGTAACTTGTACTTGGCGAATTTGTGAGCGTTACGGTATAAAGGTCAGACATATATTACGTCTATTGTCTATGAATTCAAATTTTACAATGACATTTTTAATGAATGAAAAAAATTAGGATAAGAACATTACTTGATGGTAGACCAATTTCTTTAGCTCGATTTGCTAACTATTACGTCTATTGTCTATGAATTCAAATTTTACAATGACATTTTTAATGAATGAAAAAAATTAGGATAAGAACATTACTTGATGGTAGACCAATTTCTTTAGCTCGATTTGCTAACTAGAATCTTATTGGTATTTTTTAGTTACACTTTAAGTTGGAATAAATCCTGCCTTCTAAGGGTTATACAGTCGTTTGCTATATAATCCGTTATATTAAGGTAATATATGGTGTTATAATTTATTAAAGGTAAAACAGAGATGGAGTCGCGGGTGGATGATAGTCTTTTATTAATATTGTATCCACCTGGCAAGTCATGTCTCGATATTAAACAAGATAGCCTTGGATTTAGGAGGCAAACCAAGGCACTCGTCCCGTTTAATATATGATTAAAAATAATAAAACTTGCTCAACAAAGCGCCAAATATATGGAAGCCTGGTTGACTCACCGGCGACTTTTAAGAAAAAGGCGCTACAGAAGCCAACACCACACATTAACTTGTGCACCAAAGCATTAGTGAACTTGTAGACTCGACATGGCGATTTGAGATTAACTGTGTGTCCTATTCTTGAACTGGGTCTTGTTAGTCAAATTGTGTGCTTTTTTAAAGTAACGAAGCTGAAAGGCTGGAGAGAGGGATGTTACTGTTGATGGATGTTGAGGGATGAAGTTGCTACCCCAGTTTAAAAATATCCTATATCTGGGGTTGAATAAAGATAATGGTTAAAACCTGTAAATTATAAAAAAGTTAACGATCCTTCGTCCGTAGATTCTCTTGTTGAGATAAAATGTTATTATTGCGTTTTAATGTACATAACTACTTTTCTATGATTCACAGCTATTGTTCATCTTAAAGTGGGAAATATAACCATGACCGAATTTCAATACCACGATTTAATTCTAGAATACATCAATGAAATGCGAACGAACTAATTATATAAACTTTATAATTATCTGACCCGATTTATCAATGCCCTTTCGAAGGAACTAGTCTATTAGGTTCTATATACTTTGAGTTGAATTGATGGAATATTCTCGATACGTGCCGGTCACATCCGTTCGCATTTTAAATATATCGCATTTTGTTTATAAGTTTAGTTATATTTGGAGTTACCAAACCTTTGGCAAGCCTTGTGAGAAGTGGTAATACTATTGCGCCTTTGATCATCACATATAACTTTAGTGTCAATGTTAAATAAAGAAATTGGCAGTATACACATATATATTAGCAGCCACCCACGACTACGTCTGTGTTTGTATATATGATATATATCGCACGCCGAGATAATTCTTAGATGGCAGAATTTTTTCAAACTTTCTTGACACTTATCGTTATATATTGGCTAATTTAAACAGTATCTGTGCAAATTATATTTTAGCTTATATGTTATTCTGAAGTATAAGCTTTGTTATTGTGAAGTTTCATTAAAATTACTTAAGTCGTTTTTGTGTGAAAGAATCACAAACATTTATTTGTCCTCACAAACTTTCTTTTATTTTTTGAAGTTATATTTCTTTTGGCGCGTTAGGGAAAAATGATGAGAGTAAATTTGTACGATGCGCGCGCACTCCGTCACGAAAAACCGACACCCTGAAGTTAGCTATAGTCAACTTTTTCTATTGTTAGTGTCGTTTTTTCTACAAACGTAGAATAAGGCGAAAGATAAAAAAATTCTATCTTGTTACGCCAAAGAACTATAACTTCTAACGCGTGTATATAAGTACACACACCCTTTTTTATATATATAATTCTTTTGTTCGGGTGTATGTGACTGAACTCTTCCTAAACGGCTGGACAGATATTGATGAATTTTTTTATGTGTTCAGGTGGATTCAAGAATGGTTTAGATTCGCAATTGAACCCGTTTGCAGTTGAATTTTAGAATTTTTTTTTCATTATCAAGGCACACAACCTCCACCGGGCCCGCTAATATAATATAAATAGAAACGATTAGGATGTTTCTATCGGCTGTTTTACCATAATTTGAGCTATGCATAGTTTGGAATTAAATTTATTGTTCTGGTTGTAAAATCTCATTGATGATTTTCTCATATGATGAGATTCTCATTTCTGATGTTCTCATTATAAACTTTATATATTAGATAAAAAGAAATAAGGGTTTTAGAATTTGCTTAACAACGGACATGATATTATCAGTTTGTAGTATAAAATACAAAAACTAAGGAGAGAATAACATGAAACACGTAGAATTTTAAGTAACTCTCAATTTAAATACGTGAAAATAAATAGTAATGTCCATGTCTCGTCCCCCTCTCTCACCTCCCTTTCCTTCTCCACTCAAACACAGGCTGGTGTTGTTTGTGTCTATGGACGGCGGTGATCACTTAACATCAGGTAACCCACCTGTTTGTTTGCCTCCTATGATATAAAAACAAATGAGTTAAATACAAAGATATCTCTACAAGTTTTTGTTGATTTTTGTAAATGTGTGGAAATATTTTATTTGGTTCATTTGTGATTGTCTGAATAATTTCAAAGAAGATGGATGTTATTGTTTGGGTTCATTGAATACAAATTGTAATAAACGTGTACTGAGTTGATTATTTGTCTTTGTTACTAATCAGATTTTAACGTTTTAGACCAGTGGTACTCAACCTTTTTTTTAAACGGGCCACAAACACGTTTCGCTCATGGTGTCGCGGGCCGCGACTATAAATATTTAGGTATTAAATATAAAAAATGTAATTTAAAATTAACCATGTATTAATGTAATGAATAATGGTTGTCCAATAAAATATAACCTTTATATCATAAGGAAAGCATTGCAGTCTGGTTATCTGTACAATTTAAAATAATTGAAAATAAGGTATAATAATCGGGTGGGCCAACTACAAAGACCCGGCGGGCGAGTATGGCTGTTATAGACCATAAATACTTTTAGAAATGTGTCTTTAATTCAACAAGTCATACTAAATAAGTCTGAAATCTGAAATCGCGATGTGACGTGGCTTTTAACACAGTTATTATAATTTAATTATGAGTTAAAATTCTTGTAAATTCGTTAAAGATACACATGGAATTGATTGTTTATGCAAATATATAATGTATATTAATATATCAAAATTATTACAAACACGGGTATGACGTCAAAGCAGCTGTGTATATTGGCGTTAATTTAATATCTATACAAGTCGATTTTAACTAATGTACGCGATTTCTTTCAAGGGCATATTATCATCATCATCAGCCTGTAAGAGACCTACTTCAGTGCCATAGGCGTCGTCCCGAAGGAAGGTAGGGGTATAATCACCACGCAAGCCCAAGACATACTGGCGATTTCAAACTCTGAGAAATCAACAGCTCTATATTTTTCTCACATACAGTAGTACTACAAGAACATTTCTCAGGTTCAGGTTTCCTCACGATGTGTACCTTCACCGTCACCGTCAGTGTTACCAATTTAAATGCATAAATGTATTAAGTAGTAATTCCGAAAAAATTTGTTGGTAAATACCGGGGTTAGTACCTGCGGAGATCGGGTTATTTCTCACCTAGCGGCCGCTAGTATATGTAGAAACAAAACATTTTTTTTAAATATATCTACAACTTTTATCCATAACGTTTGTGTTTAATATTTATCTGATATTTGTTGGTTCAAAATTGCGTAGTTAAGTGGTGTCTGACCACAAATTCAAGTAACATTAAGCGACGATGTGGTCAAACTTGATACACTATCCACGCTACGCCTATAAAGAGCGCACTTTATTATATTGTTTTCGTAACACTACCGAATATTAACACTACCACACTAGTTTTTGCCCGTAGTTTCGCTCGCGCTAATTTAGAATTGACCGATCCCTCGGGGACAATACTTTCTCTGGGTGAAAACCTTTCTATGTCTTCTTTGTACTCAGGACGATGTAAATGCAAAAACACGATCGATTGAATAGTATAATGTTTGAAAACGAAAAAACCAAATATTCCCATTTATATATGGTTAGGGTGCTACTTATTACCTAGGTATTGTTCATTACACCAATTTTATATTTCAAACTAACTTTTGCACGCGACTTCGTCCGCGTGGAATAGTTACTTTGGGCTAACGCTAAAAACCCATTTTGAAACATTCTTCATTGGTGCTCCTATATAGCTATATAGCCTATGGCCTTCATCGATTAATGAGTTATTTAACACTGAAATAGTTTTTCAACTCGGACCAGTAGCTCCTGGGATAAGCGCGTTCAAGCAAACAAACTCTTCAGCTTTATAATATTAGTATAGATAACTAACTACACGCGAGTAGATTGTATTATACGCATAAATGAAATAGAAATGTTTACCAACATTTGCCAAATGTTTGACAACAAATCTTAGAAACTACAGAAATTGATTATGTTGAATGTGACTATATACCACTAACACATAGAAGACTCTTTATAGTATTATGTAGGCTATATATCATTACACTCTTCGAAACGGGTTTAATATTAAAGTTAAAATTTAACAGAAATATTTTTTTTATGAAAGAGTTGAATGGTTGTTAAGTGGTAATTTAACAAAAGCAAAACTAAGAGATCAAATTTTATCCAAACAAAACCTGCAGTATACATGAAAAAAAATCATTTTTACGAGAAACACTTCGCGGCTATTAATCTTGCGGTAAATATTTAGTAGTACTTATAACTTTTTAATTAAGTAAAATGTAAAAAGTAGAATGGAATCTACATTGGGCGATTGTATATTTTAAGACATTTCAAAATTCGTATATTATATGCTAAACCAAATCGGACTTGCAAACAATAATTAAAATTAAATCAGGTTGTGTCTGGGGCAATGAAAAAAAACCCAACACTCTGTGGCGAAACAACTTGCGTCATTCACTCTTGACACACCGCGTTGGTCGCTAACTTGACTGGCCGCGGCCTGTTCGGACAACGGAATTAAAAAAAAAATAAGAGGAAAAGAACGAACGAACGAAACTGAACGGGTCCCAGTCAGCAATCGAACGTGGTGGCTGTCGCACGCCGTTGACACGAGATATACGCGCCAATTAGAAAGTTTTATTCCAAAAAGGTGAACGCGTGTGTGCCATATTTTTGTTGTAGTTAATTTTTTGGTCAACCAATATATTTAAATAAAATTCCTGTGCTTGTTTCTGTGTGTTGGGATTAAGTGTATGACACAAGGAAGCTGACAGACAACGAAGATGCTCATAACGTACGTAATTAATTACATATCCATATTTTGAGATGCTACAATTGGAATTACGTTCCAATTTTAATTGTTAATTTTTTTTAAATAATTTTATGTATTTAATAATGTCTGACCTATTTGTTGAATTGAAGATTTATATCGCGAATGATTTGGTTTTGTTTATTTATGGTATTTTAATAATTGATTATATTGTCTTTTTGAAAGTGATAGAGAAAAAAAGTTGCATTGAATTTATTGTTTTATGCATTAAAAAAGATATTATAACTACACATTTGAGTTAGAACTACAATAGTTATTAACAACTAAACATGCAAGATCTTTTTGCATATCAAACAAAGAAATGTGATAAGAATTTAAGAAAGATTTTTTCCGTTTTTGTTATTAAATTTTTTTGATAACTGAATAGTAGAGCATGGTAAAGTATTATCAGTTATGGGTTACCACTAGTGATTATAATTTCTAAGAACATGACATAGTGTCTCAGTTTGACCGGGTTTCAGGGTCGACTCGTCTATATCTGTTTACTCAAGTATGTAGCTGTAGTGTCTGTGTTAGTATACTCGAACAATTTGAGACACTAAAGCCAGCTCCATAAACAGCTCAACAATTAGAACAATGACGATACTGACTGCTGAAGCAGTTGTATCTAACTGCGTGTTACTGACATACATATCGTAAAAACCAGTCATAGTGTCTCGATCGTGATTGTCGTTACATCATGTCGCATTTCGGGGTTAACTAATTTGTCTGTCTAGTGGTTTTGCACGTGGTTGGTTTTTAGTATAAGTTAGGTTTTCAAAAAAAAACTAGCTTGATTTGAATACTAAAATTGTTACAAAATAGCCATCTCGTGTTTTAGGCTCAGTAAGACTAGTAAAAGTTTTTTTAAGTTAGGTTATAATAGTGTTGGGTTCAACAATATAGTCTCAAAGTATGTTGCCAATTGGATAGTTTTACCAATTTTACCGAGTTTTTCAGTTTTACCAATTTAAGGCATTTTACCATTTTGATAGTAGGTGCAAGGCCATGTCAAGCAGGTTTTATATTCCAAAGGTTTTAGGTGGATCATTACATGAAGGACAGTGATAGAAATGATATGCCCTCTCTGTCCTTTCACTAAAGAGTATAAAGACATAATGTGACTGTGCATAATGACTGACAAATTTGTAAAAAAACGTATACAAGAAAAAATAAATAAAATCAATTATGTTTCTTGTTGATTTTTCTCGATGAATGGGTTGTTTTTTCGAATGGGTGATAGAAGAAAGAAGTGGTTTTTATTGTTGGAATAGAATGATACGCGACTAACTTTTACTCGCGGCTACGCTTGTATAAATATAGATTTTGAAAATAAATTAGAGACCACGTAACTCGCTGATAATGTAGCTCTATAGATGATTTTTTCATAAATCTTTTTTATTTGTTCTCTATATTTATATTCTCTAAAAACCTAGCAACACCAAGTTACATGCTGTAGTATAAAGCTATACTGCAGTGCGGATTTTCAATGAGGGTTCAACACAACAGTAATCTTTTAATGTACATTAATGTAGTAGGGACTACTCGTACTTGAATAAAGTATTTTTGATTTTGTCAATAGCAATAGTTGATTAAGACGTTGGTATAGGTAGTGTTGGATATTGTATAAAAATATAAAAAAAAATTAAAACCACGCGAGCGATTCAACGGTCCGCCATAAATAATGATAACTAACCTATTATAATCAATGTCAGAAGGTCTCGTTTATACTTTTTATAACGAATCCCCGAAAACATGTTATAACAGTAAAAATAAGGATTCCAATACGAAATTCCAGTTCGAAAATATAGTACGACCGGTTTTGTGTGAGTAAAAAATAAAATTTTGTCCTTGTCTGTTTAGAAAATATCAAAAAATCGGAAGAGTTCTTTTTATTTTCAATATCATTTTATTAACGTGTACTGCACTTAAAATCACTTTTATTTAATCTTTCCTTTCAAAACTTTTCCAAGAGGGTTTAGTCGTTGGCGTCTTCGGACACCGTGTCGATGGACGTAGGTTCGAATCTCTATAATAAGATTGAATTTTAGGTGAAGTAAAACATCATTTTTTAAATCCGTCTGGGTAGCTACCACCCTATTGAAAATCTGTCGCCAAACACTTGTAAGTGTATTCCGCTGCACTTGAGACCCACCCTCTCGGTTTCGCCCATTTTTATCATCTTCTTTAATAAACTTTAACATTCAGAAGGAAAATAAAGAATACTTTACTCAGTTTGGCAAGATAAACCAGATCGAGTTTCTTGCCGGTTCTTCTCAATGACTGGGTTGTTTTTCAAACCGGTGGTAGTTTTGACGTACATAAGGCCAAACTGAGTAAAGTATTTTTTATTTTCCTTCTGAATGTTAAAGTTTATTAAGGAAGATGATAAAAATGGGCGAAATCGAGAGGGTGGGTCTCAAGTGCAGCGGAATACACTTACAAGTGTTTGGCGACAGATTTTCAATAGGGTGGTAGCTACCCAGACGGATTTAAAAAATGATGTTTTACTTCACCTAAAATTCAATCTTATTATAGAGATTCGAACCTACGTCCATCGACACGGTGTCCGAAGACGCCAACGACTAAACCCTCTTGGAAAAGTTTTGAAAGGAAAGATTAAATAAAAGTGATTTTAAGTGCAGTACACGTTAATAAAATGATATTGAAAATAAAAAGAACTCTTC
>MU159242.1:30884-50280 GCA_015888305.1 Antheraea pernyi | reverse complement strand
TGTGCCGCGCACCCTTGAGCTAGTTGTCAAAATAAAATCGGCTGAGTGCCTTAAGCACTCGCCTTAGTAGTCCGATGAAGCTGTTAAGACCTTGGTCAATAGCGTAGTCAGTTCGAAAAAAAAAACAGTATTAGTCAAGTAGGTGCAGTCGTTTTCAAGTGATGCATACATTCAGCAATTGATTTTTAAATATAGATGACGAATTATCTACATTTCCAGATCATAATAATATAATAGATAAATACTATATAAATCATAATAATAGTAAATTACATATATCTGTTTTTATAGAAGTTGCACAATGCATAGAAATTACTGTGAGAATATCACAAGTTATTGTTGATTGATAGTGTAAATAATCAATCAAGAAGTGATGTAATTCGCTTCAACATTCTCATAACAAGTTTTAGCGAAGATTCCGACTATTTTATTATCTTATTATTATTTTTTACATTGTAAAATAATTAGCACGTTTAATATCGTTAAACATAGTGGCGACCTAATGTGACGTAACTTCTGAATTATAACATGTTGTATCCAGAAATTCAACCTGTAACACTTTTCATATCAACAGTATGTTACATCAACAATTATAACGTATACAAAAATAAATGCAGAAATTGTGAAAATAGGAAGATGTTAATACACCAACAAAGAAGTGACAACCGAAAATGGTCGTCAGTAAAGGTTCAGCACATATCACATTTAATTGCGTTAAATATAATGTCGACCTCATTCTTATGTGATGTAACTTCTGAGTAAAGACACGTCCTGCGCGGGAACCGAACCCTGAACACTTTTCGCATCAACAACTACGACATATACAAATATAAATGTAGTTATGTATAACAACCTGAAAATGACTATAAAAGATAATGAAACCGTCATAAAGGCTATTCTTATCTCAACATATTAGAGTCAGTAATATAAAAATAAAACAAAAATAATAATATAAAAAATACGAACAATTAGCTGTCACTAGTTAAGTATAATAATAATATATTGTTTTGCTCACTTTTAATATTTGATTTAAGCTGTCGTAGAGTTTACATAAAATCAGAAAAAAGGTGCGGACCAAGAGTCTGCAGGAAAAATAAGTAAAAAAGAACAAAAGATAAACGTAGAAATTATGTAAATATGAAGATGTTAAAACACTACCAAAGAAGTGACACTCCAAGATGGTCGTCAGTAAAGGCGGTAAAGTCAGTAAAGTAAGAACGGCTGTGTCGCAATATCGCGAACCTTCGTTAGGCGTGCGTCGGTCCGCATACAAACGCTCGTGTACGCAACTGCGTTCAAGGTTAGTGAAAACTGCCGGTCAAACGATTACCATAAGACACGATACGACTACGATATCGGAAGGTCATTCTGAGTTAATTTGTCATGTCTCTGCATGTGAATCTTTCATACTGACACGAAACTAGCGTAAATCATTAAGAGCAAGTTAGTAGACTAGATTAAGGTCTCTGCTGCGAATTCTGTTGTCTGTGAATAATTTACGTGACAAAACTCATTATTTTTCTAAGTTCGTCTGGTTAGTTATCATCCCCTAGTTAAAAAGCACTTACAGGTGTGTTCTGGCCATGGTCTTAGGTCTCATCGTCTTATGATCTCATAGAGTGTGAGTTTTGCTGGTACAAGCTTCACTTATTCAATGTACATGTATGACGTACAACTTTGAATTATTCTTTCTATCTGATACGATATTTATTGGTTTCAATCAAAATTTTTTCGAACTAACTATAAACTGTTGGGCTGATGGGCCTTCACAGCTTCCTTAGACCAATGGGGCGAGCGTTTATGGCAATCAGTCGCCTGGCAACAAGCTCAGTATATATCTACATACATCAGCAGCATGTGTACCACACGAATTGAGCTATGTATTTTGTATCTGTCAATGACAAGGGGAAAAAATAAGATCCTCCATCGTATGTAGAGATGGTGAATACATACATACTTGGGTGATCTGTGTTATGTGTGTTAAGTTAGTCAGAAAATATATTCAGTGTCAGTATATCGCGCTAGCAACGTGCTCAAGGGATCCACACAAGGGATGCAACCTAGGCTTGAGCAGCTGTAGACGGGGGAGTATATGCTATATTTTAGTAAGACTTCATTAAAAGAGTGTGTGTTGATGAATGTATAATGACGATCTCATGCTAAGAGATACATATATGAGACATCGTAGCGTAGCGTCTAATTTTTATTTTGAAAAAAATAAATCAAATAAAATGACAACGTTAATAATTAACATAAATATAGTAATTAATTTAAGAATTAAAACGGTTTTTACAAGTAATTTATAATGTTCGTATCGTATCGTGTGAACCGAATTATAATTTGACTGTAAGTTTACACTTGTGGCTTTACGTCCTTTGCTTCGGACTTGTTTTTAAATGTTTTCATGAAGGTAAACATGCGGTCACCTTCGTCGGTTTATCTGTTTACGTCGCTTGTAATCTGCTACACAATTATTATATTGAATATATTAATTAGCGTACAACCTTTTAGTTGGTCGGCCTACGCGCTCTACCATATTCCAAACGATTATGTGTGTTGTGTACTCGTATATACTATTAATTCGATAGCTTAAATTGTAATCTTGTTAGTTATGATTGTATTATGTTTGTACGTTCGAATATAAATTATGAGGCATCTATCCTCAGAGGACAACTACCCCATATTTACTCTATTACAAATGAACGTTTTTATACGCAAAAATAATAGTTTAAATGCAATTGGATGTTGTTATATATAAATACATATAAGTCCTTATATACGTATTTTTGACGAAGTATAAAAAGGCTATTGTAAAATGGCCCTCCTATTAAACTGTTATTAGTCTAAACCCTGTATTATTGTTTCAAATAAATACCAAATTTCCACAATAAATCCATAATCAAACCTTATCTTATAATATACGGAAAATGGCTTAAAAATAACTTATAATACATAAACAATAATCTTTTTTTTGCGCTTCAATCTTGTTATGAAATATTTTGTTACAAACAGATTTTTTGCTCCTTCCTTGTTTATTGCTGTTTTTTTCTTGCATTAGGGTTTTGTTAACTTTTTTAACACTTGAATACGTCACTAGCGGAACATGTTCTCGACCAAAAACATTTGTAATAAAATTATTAGCACCTCATTTATTTTATTGACAAAATGTTATATAGTGTTCCTCGTAAAGATTATCAGTCTACACGAATTTCAATTATATTGTTAGTTCCGGATACTATAATAACAAAAAATATTGATTTATTTTATTATTTAACGATGTATATATAAAATTGTACTATCTTTGTTAATTTGGAATATTAATGTGGATCTACTGACATTTGAGTAGCCTTTGATAGCATTATGAATTTTACAATTAAACGATTTTAAGATTTTATTATTAATTGTATCAATAAATATGTATAAATAAAAATTAATAGTACGTCGTTTGTCTCCAAAGTGGCCGAACCAATGTTAACGATACTTTTACTGGCAGGTAGAGAACTTTTCCAACCATGAACTAAACTGTATATGAAGTGTTATGTATTTTAAATATATATAAGACTTAAATGTTGTTGCAGAAAATGATATAATAAAAACAAATAGTTTCTGATAAACATTTATTAAATATTTATTTCACTATGACTAAAATTTATAAGTAGGATCTTAATCCTACCTGAAAAACAATTTGAAACGACATTGAAATTTACTTTCTATAAATATCACTCCCTTTTTTACACTTATTTCATTAACAATTTTGAACAGTTTTCTATAAACGTCTTTTCATCACCACCACCATCAGCCCTAAAATGGCTGAGATAATTAAATCTCCATTTATAATAAAATAGAACGGATTACTCCATTTCAGCCATACGATTAAATAAATCACCACCTTCTTTGAAACACCACAGATTGCACAATACTATACCATACACTTCTTTATCCACAGATAAATAAATAAAGAAAATGGTACATTTTCTTCACATATACATATATGTTAAAAAGATAAACTTGATCGAGTTTCTAGCCGGTTCTTCTCCGTGACTGGGTTGTCTTCCGAACCGGTGGTAGTTTTGATGTTATTAGGGCCTAAACTGGATAAAGTATTTTTGATTTTGTTTTATCCTTCACTGCCAAACCTTACTCTACTCTATTATTAAAAATGTACTATGAATGCTTTAGACATTCAAGGAGTTTATTCGGAGAGTCTTTAACTAAGTTATGATTTTCTCTGTGACGGATCATTTTCACGATTGCTGCTATTAAATTAATGTAAATAGAATTGAAGTTCTACACTCGTGTTATTATAATCTTTGCGTTAAATCTAGCAGAGCTGTCAAGGATTACACCTATGTTAACTGCGACGTACAAAGTTACGTCCAAACACGTGTTGGTCGCCAACATTGCCAAACCGCTGGAGGCCACGAAAGGCCGCGTTACATAATCGGATGTGACCGGCAGCGGCACACTTACCCAATTTCCGCATTTGGGCGACACTCTTGTGATTATGATTTTTTAAAATATGGAATGCGGTCAAGTGCGTTCTAAATTCTATACATATTGCGGTATATCTAAATTTTTCACCATAATGCAAGCAAATAGTATTAGAAACGATGATGGCTAAGGTAATAGCGTATTCGGAGACCGCGTCGATGGATGTAGGTTCGAATCCTAGCAACTGAGTTTTCGCTGAAAATGAAATCATAGCACGGTGGTAGGGCTGTTTCTAAGTTCGTTCGTTAGCAATCTTCAAGTTAAAAATCTGTCGCCAAGCACCGTTTCGTGCATTCTGGCAGCTGTATTTGACAATCAGCTCTAGGTTTAGCACGTTAACCATTTTAGACACATCGTCGCTTAACATCATGAGAGTGTGGTCAAACGGTAAAACCTACAGTGCTTAACTAAATTCTTACCATAATCATTACTCTGTACTGAAAAAGTATTTATTGAGCAACTTCATAATCGTAAGTTTAATACCAACTTTACAATTTTCATAATGTCGTACGCCGTCCCGTTATATATTTTATTTGTACACCCACGACCTAGGACCTTGGCTTATAGGAAGAAGCTAATAATAATCTTATATATATTATTAATACCTTTAACTTTGTACCTCTTTTTAAGCAAATTGCACCAACGGATGAACTTGAAATTTTGCATAGTTAAAGTTTATATGGAAGAGAAGCTAACAAAGCACTTTTTTATATAAAATGCATTACAAGCATATTAAATTAATTACAATATACATTACTCACACTACTGCTTGAATTTTACACAACATATACACGCATGTAAATGAAAAAGATGTTTTGACATCCTTCATTTTACTCTTACGTTCCTCCACCATTCAATTACCTTTTAAATGTTTTTAACATGACTAACGTTGCATGCCTTAAATGCCCTTTGAAATCAACTGGTCAAATTGTAGGTTAATTTTATGATAATATATTATATAAATTCATAATTTAAATAATTATTTTTAGATATCTTTAAATTTATGGAACCACTGAAATAATGATTATTCTATTTGGTTTTATTGAAAATTTTAGGTGCCCGGACTACTTTCAATTTGCTTCATATTGTCATAAGAGTAAAGCAATATTACTAAAGTCAAAGTCAATATTTAGTATGTTTTTTGTAGTATTTTTTGTAGTGAATCCACTTTAAATGATGATTTAAAAAAAATGAGCGAAGAAAGCTTTGTAAAATCAAAATTAAAACAATTGTTTGTTCATGAAAGTTATCCACGACTTAGATTATTAATTTAACTTGATGTAGCAATTATATTTGTTATAGTTGATGATAAATTTTTAACAAAAAGCAATTCATTTTCAAAAGTTAATGGTAGTATCAAAAACTTCTTTGTTTTGGATTCATTATTTGATTCTATTGTGTATTCATTACTTTTCCAGACAATGATACTGGGTGTATCACTATTCCTTATAATGTACATACTACATTTAATTCAATATCATCCAGAAATACCACCTACCCATGATATTATTTAAAATTAATTGATAATTGTGTCATGAGTTGCGATAAATTTCTTTATTTTCGTAAAGTTATCTTTACTTAGAATTTGAGAGCCTTACCACCTTATGTAACCGCTTTTTATGTTTATACAATTTAAAAAAGTGCCAAATAACTGAATAGCCATGATGAAAACCTTTGATAATAGAAGTATACCCTTTGACAAAAGAACTCGAGTAAAGTTCAAACTTTAAAAATCAATCAATTTCAAATCAACCAAGTTTTCATGGTGGTAGATCCACGCTGAAACAATTACTGGTTTTGGCATGAATGGGTCGGCTCGCCCGGGGTAGTACCACCCTCTCATAGAAAACCGACGTGAAGTAACAGTGCTTGCATTGTTGCGTTACGATCGGTCAGTGAGAGCGGCGAAGGCATACCTCCCCTCCCCTCTCCTCTCTCCTCTCCCTCTCCCTAAAAATAAATATGCCTATTTGAAAACCGACACATATAGTTAACAAGGGGTCACCCGTGACTTCGTCTGTGCTTCATAAATGATGGCATTATACATTATCTTACGTAACTCCAACGGTTTTCAAAGCACACGCCGACTCAACTCTTTATTAGTATGGTTTTTTTTTAATGAATCATCTGCAGGATTTTTTTTTGTTTACGCGTTGCCGTTGCTATAGTAATCATTAATATGGTAATCGTTGCCATAGTAAATTTGCATTCTAAAAATTATGTTATCACTAGTTGGCCCGGCAGACGTTGTCCCGCCTTAATTATAAAAAATCATTGACAAATTAAATACCAAAACGTTCCCCATGAATCGCTTTAACTAGTGGTGAAAACTGCGTGAAAATCCGTTCAATAGTTTTTGAGTTTATCGCGAACAGGCAGACAGACAGACGCGGTAGGGGACTTTTTTATACTATGTAATGATATTTGATGTGTGTTGTGCATACTATAAACATTGAAAGTGCAAGTAGTTATTACTTATCTATACTATATACTCGTATACTATAATATTATGAGGTAAAGTTTGTGAGGTTGTAGGGGATAATCTCAGGAAAGACTGATCCGATTTGAGAAATTATTTCAGTGTTATATAGCTCATTTATCGAGGAAGGTTGTAGGCTAATATATCATCACGCTAAGATCAGTGGAAACGGAGCACCAGTGAAGAATGTCTCAAAATCCGTTTTTTGCGTCTTGAGAGCTTCCGTTGCGTGTTAGCGTCAGCCCAAAGTAACTATTCTACGCGGGCGAAGTCGCGGGCACAGGCTAGTAGATAATAAAAACTAATTATAGTGAAAATAAAACACGTGGATGAAATTTGTAATTATAGGTTATCTTAATCCGTTCATATACTGTAGGTATTTGTAAATAATTATAATGATTATATCTCTTATACATATACTGAGAGACTAATTCATCTTATATAAATAAAATTGTTTGTACTTAAATAACTAAGACGTGTGTTGTATTTTGAGTCAAGTTTTGTTTTACTTTATAATTAATTTGTATTTTTTTATATCTAATGATTTATATAAAAAATAAATGTAACAAACATGGAAAAACTAATATATTCATTCCAAAAAATCCATATAAGTATTATAATTTGTAATTAACAGTTTGTCGCTCAGTATATACACACGAAAAGTTAATTTTTAAGTTAAGTAATGTTAAGTTAGTTACATTTTGGCCAATTTAAACAATATATATTTATAAATTATAGTTGTACTTATTTTGATATATAAGCTATATTAGTGTAGAGTTTCATCTAAGTCCGTTCTGTAGTGTTTGCGTGAAATGTCGCAAACTATACAATATTTTATTCATAATCTTGTATTATTTGACTGTATATTTTAGTAATAATGGTGGCATTTTACGCAATATATTTCGGTTATTGTGCACTTTTTATATAAATAACGTTTCCTTTAATAATCCGATTGCTAACATGTGTTGCTCATATAATACTATCACTAACTGTATCTCCTGCTGTGCCGATATCGACATACGACATATTTCATCTTAGTCTGTCTAAATTTCGTCACATAGTCCATACACACAGGTTTTTTTTTATCTAGGAAATCTTACAGCTAACACTAATGAAATACAAATACATAACATACAAAGGCTAATTACAAATTTTCACTTATAAAAACTATAAATAAAGAAAGAGAAGACAGCTCTCAATATAGATGTACAAATAAAAACATGATTACATACACAAAGTTAATATTATGGAAAAAAATCTCTAGATAAACATTGTCTATATACTATCTGAGAATAAATCTAGGTTATTGTCTAAACAATTAAAATATTTACATGCTCGGATCAGAAAGGCATTTAGGCGATATGTCGTCCTGACAAGTGGCACATGTAATAGCTTCGGTTTTCTCCTTGATATCATATATTTAAGTAAGCATACTCGTATAAGATTGTATGATTATATTTATTAAGCATTTTTTTTTATTGTAGCACGGCAAAATGACTGCACTATGCCTGATGGTAAGCACCGTACAGTCCAAAAACAATGGCGACCACCGAGCGACACGCTGTCCATCGCCGGTCGCCGCTGTCATGCCGGCTTGCGAAAAGCTGGGGATAACATAGCAGTCAAAAAATAAACTATAGGTTGTAATTGTAAACATAGTTACTTATTATCTGTAATGTATGTCTTATAATAAATACCAAGGAGTAAGAATTCTGAGATACCAAAAAAACTCCCTGGAAAGGTGTAACCAGAGGGCCACCATCTTGTTAGAACATTGAAACTATCCCAAGAGACTCGTAAAATCATTCCTACTCGACAATAACAGTAATAAACTGGAAGATTGGTTGCCAAAAATAAATATATAAAATTCACTATTCAAGATCCCGTCAAAAACTCTTGATTTTTATTTATATAGAAGACTAGCTTCTACCTGCTTCTTCGTCCGTTTTTTTTTCGAACTGACTATGCTATTGACCAAGCAAGGTCTTAACAGCTTCACCGGACTACTTCTTCGTTCGTGTAATAATTACTTTGGACTAACGCTAAAAAGAACCTCGATTTAGAAACATTCTTCATTGGTGCTCCGCTCCTATTGGTCTTAGTGTGATGATATAGCCTTTCTCGATATAGATATAATATTAGTATAGATTTGCAACAAGTAAGAGTGTTTGTTTCTCACGAGTAGACATTCATTTGTTTAAACCGCATAGGTCAGGTTCGATCCGTTCCGGTGCTTACATAACAATTTATACCCAGCACTTGTAAATACACTGGTCCGTTAATGTCTCTCAAATGTTGTTAAATCGGAAACACCGTTACGGATGTTGAGACCGCTGTGGCTATTATACGCTCTAGTTTCGTATGATCACGCTTGTCAGGTGGGTAGGCAGAGGATGCGATGATTTTCATTAACCAAGACAAATTGTTTGTTACTGAATTTGCTTTTCTCTTTATATATATATATATATATCCGCGTGGAATCTAATGTAAAAAAGTGACTAATAAAATCATCTGAATTAAGTTAATTTACTTATCTACCTTTCTCTCGTACTTAATTTGCGTTGTCATTAAAATTACAATAACTTTTGATAGAATGAACCGATTTTAATGAAACCAGGGCTAAGTTACACTTGAGGATATACTTTATCATTTCATGGATCATTGTTGGTTTTATCGTGAAGGCAGTACCTACTTTAGCAATGATACGTGTTCAAACAAACAGACAGATATTTATAAAAATGATGTAAATTTATTTTATTACTTATTTCAAGACACCTGCACAATTAATATATTATTATATGTACAGATAGTTTTATGTTGTAATTTAAGATGTGTGAAGTCGCGGGCTGTTTCTAGTTTAAATCAAAACGGTTTAATATCTAATAACTATTATATCGGAAGGCTTCGAGATCTCGTTGAGATTGCGCAATACAACGGAGCCGAACGCTCCGCAGTTATGTCACATAATGGGTGTCGAAATATCTTACGTCACAGCGCTATCAAAACTTCGGAACTGGTGCAGTGTTTTTTAAATTCATTATTATCGTCTTATAAACATTTACGTTGTTATAACCTGAAAATTGCTATAAAACATATCAATGTAACCGCCATAGAGACTATTATCTCAACAAAATCGAGTTAGTACTTACAAAAATATATTTTAAAAAAACATTAACCGATGAAGTATAATAATAATAATAATATCTTGTTTTGCTCACTGTAATGTTTTATTTAAGCTGTGGATGAAAACAGTCTGCAGGAAAAAAAATACGTTGGAATGTTTGACGATATCTTGGAATATCATTTAGTAGATTTTATATTTTATTCATAATCTTGTGTTTTATTTAATATATTTTGGTTATTGTGCACAAGTAAAGTGGATATTAAATAATACCACGGAGCATGGAGTCTGATATGTCACAAAACTCCCTGGAAAGTTCTAACAAGACGGCCACCATCCTGTTAGAACATTGAATTGGTCACAGAATCTTGAAATATCATTTGCTATTTGACAATGGCAGTAATAATCTACTAGAAAATTGGTTGCCTAAAAATTATTTACATTAATCTACAAGGAGTTCAGTTACCACGTTTGGAATATGAAGCATATTTTGTATTATATTAAAACCTCTATGGAATATTTCGCGGGATTTTATTCAGTCATCTCGTTGTTTTTTATTATAAACTTGTACTTCATGACTCCATATGATGCAATATTTATAGTGTTTTGATTAATATAGCTAAGTTATTATGTGCAAATTCTGTGTTGGTGTATGTATATTGTATATTACAAATAATAAAATGGAGTATGAATTTTGAGCATGAGTTTAATTTTTAGCAGTGTTCTAGACACTGCTGTGGAAAGTCTTCTTTCTGGTTTAAATGAACGTCAAAATTTTAATAGCCTTTTTTATACTAGCCTTTGAACACAATCTCAAACCTAGCGGCGACTAGCTCTAAAGTGCAGAAACATACCTACAAGTCCTTGTCGACTGATTTCCAAATTGATAGTGGCATAGCTGAAGTTTAGATGACAAAGCCCTACCACCACGCTATGATGGCATTCGCAATGATTCCAACGTGCATCGACAGACGCTGTATCCTAAAACGCTAACAACTGAGCCATTGTTGCATCAAACTTGTCCCTGACAAACAATAAACACTCAAATTTTATTCATACGTGTAGATTTATTAATTGTGAAGCGGAACATTGAAACAGTAACCCGTTTTGGTGCTTCGCGTATTGTGATTCACGAGTGTATCCAGCTGTTAGATATCATTGTTGAAAGTTGTTTATTTTAAAAAAAACCAGTGCGTATATCAATGACACGCAGAGGAAGTGAAGCTTCTTTGGCTTATATATATTAAATTATACATGGGAATGCTCATAAAGTATATACTATACGAAGTCTCGCAGTATAAATACTTACCTATACATTTATTCTTCTTGAACAATAGAGTGTAGAGGTACGGAGAACCATCTCTGTGTAAATAAATGTCCGTCAAAATGCGTTAAATTAAAGCGGCGGTACAGTAGCAACAGAGTTATGAATGGGTCGGCTCGTCCGGGGTAGTACCACCCTCTCACAGAAAACCGACGTGAAGTAACAGTGCTTGCATTGTTGCGTTTCGTTCGGTCAGTGAGAGCGCCGGAGGCCCACCTACCCTCCCCTCTCCTCTCTTCTCTCCCACTCCCTCCCCTAACCTTTCCCCCTAAAGGGTGGCAACGCACTTACGACTCCTCTGGTGTTGTTAGTGTCCATGGACGGTGGTGATCACCTAACATCAGGTGACCCACCTGTTCGTTTGTCACCTATGTATGACATTAAAAAAAAGAAAGTTAATTATTCTTCAATTATTTTAAGTATATATTCCATAAATCATTAAACGTATTATTTAAAGTTCAAAAATCTTTTATCAAACTCCACGTCTACAGGTTACAGGTTTTGTTACAGGTTATTCTAGGTTATATTTACAAGATTATTTCGGACTATTCATTACCTTTGCCTATGCTAGCGCCATTTCAGAGGGTCTTGGAACTATTATTTATTGCTTAGAGCTGGACACTCTTTTAACATGTTTTCCATATGAGATTGTTGTTCTTACCTCTACCTTCCATATACTTATACATAACCATAACAAGTATGTCATAAGAAGTATCATTTCAATAACATCTTTAATAAATTGTATATAAAAAAGAGTAAATACGTAAGTCTGGTACTTGTATAAAGTTATTTCAAGATCACACATTTTCCCAGATACGTGATTATGTAGACATCATTATAAAAATTGTTAATTGTGTATTTTTCGATACAATGGCCGTGAGTCAGCCGCGGCACGTCCGCTGACTTCGCTAAATTATTCTGATTACGCACACATTTTGTATATTTTTATATGACTTCGCTAAATTATGCTGATTACGCACACATGTTGTATATTTTTATATATCTTGCAATTATAAAATTTAACGTACGAACGTCTGCTTATTTCGCTGAGTTATTTAAATAATTGCATTGATAAAGGAAATACAATTTATATCTCTGGAATTATTCGTCAAATTAACATCAGGTGTCCTCCAGCCTGTTCGTTTACCTAAAAAAAAGACTGCCAAACGAGATATCTTGTAGTTTTGAACTACGAGTTATCTCGTCCTCTTTTTAGTTGTCATATTTGTACAGCTACAAGCAAAGTCATAATATATCACTGTAGATATAGTTCGACGGTTTCAGGAAACAGAAAAAAAATCAGATTTGGCTTACATAAACTTTTGTGTTGCAGTTTCAAATATAATTACTAAGGTGATTATGTAGACATCATTATAAAAATTGTTAATTGTGTATTTTTCGATACAATGGCCGTGAGTCAGCCGCGGCACGTCCGCTGACTTCGCTAAATTATGCTGATTACGCACACATGTTGTATATTTTTATATATCTTGCAATTATAAAATTTAACGTACGAACGTCTGCTTATTTCGCTGAGTTATTTAAATAATTGCATTGATAAAGGAAATACAATTTATATCTCTGGAATTATTCGTCAAATTAACATCAGGTGTCCTCCAGCCTGTTCGTTTACCTAAAAAAAAGACTGCCAAACGAGATATCTTGTAGTTTTGAACTACGAGTTATCTCGTCCTCTTTTTAGTTGTCATATTTGTACAGCTACAAGCAAAGTCATAATATATCACTGTAGATATAGTTCGACGGTTTCAGGTAACAGAAAATAAAAATCAGATTTGGCTTACTTATTTGGCAACTTTTGTGTTGCAGTTTCAAATATAATTACTAAGTTTCAAACATAGTTACGAGATAATTTGTATCATGTTTTTCTTCGTAGTCCGGTGAAGCTGTTAAGACCTTGCTTGGTTAATAGCGTAGTCAGTTCGAAAAAAAAAAGAAAAAAGAAATTGTTTTTCTTTCAAAAATATTTGTAACTACTTGATTAATACTGTTTAAGTATTTACTATAATTAATTAGTATTTTTGGTAACGTAATTTTACTAAAGCAAAATGGCTTCTCGGGTCAGTTTCGTGAAAAGCCTCGTTGCAGTCAATGTGTTAAGGAAGGTTATAGATTATTTAATACCACGCTATAGACTTTAGGTGCGGAGCAGTTACTATACAAAATGTAGATCCGTAAGGATGTTAAGCGAGCGGAGCGAACGGAGGAAAAGCGAACGCTTGACGTGTAGCGTGAAAAATCAACCACGAGTTAAACCGAGTCAGTGAATAGATAAAATAATGAAGTAATTTACTACAAGAAATGAATTAGAGATATCAAAATAATTCAAATTTTCTCAAGTGTAATAAACCAGTCACGATCGATTATTTCGAATGTATTCGGCCGTTTCATTTTACGAAGATGATAGTGTTTGATTGAAATAGGAGTTTGAGCAGAAACCGAAAATGTAGCCGAATCATTTGCTACCTTTTTAGTTTCGCCCGAAATTGGCCGAAATCGAATCTTCGGTCAGACATTACAAGAAACATCGTACAAGGAATGGAGTTATTTTGGAAAGTCGAACATAACAAATTATGATTCGCAGATCTCCGCTAAGATAAAAAATTTGACGTCATTGCTACATCTAAACAATCGGATATTATTTTGATGGTCGCTATTATAATGGATTATGTTCTGTAATTATATTTTCAAGTTATTTTTTTCTCCGGTATAATTATGTGTTATTAAATTTGTTTTTTTTTTATTTAGAGATTGTAGAATAATATTATTTTAATTGTTATCGTGGTTACTAATTACTTTTGAGGGAAAAAAAATGTGTGCGGGGAGGGGACTCCCGTCAGAAACGAAGTTCTATACGCTTATTCTTACATTACGAATGTAGAATATAGAAATTTAGATTGTTTATATTTTCGTCACGTAAGAAAAAACGTTATGCCTTCTCCATGTTATCTATATATCTCTCTTACTTTCGTTGTGTGTCGTTAGGTAAACATGTGTCTCGCTAATTCCTACATGTATGAATAGTTAGCTTAGCTTAGTTAGATAGATGTTATATAACAAGGTAATAGTCCAAGCCAGCGTGTGCCCTTGAGCTGGTAGTCAAATAAAATCATTAGAGTGCCTTAAGCGCTCGGCTTAGTACTCCGGTGAAGTTGTACAGGTCTGTCAGGCCAATAGCGTAGTCAGTTCGCAAATTAAAAAGTCAGAAGAGCGTAACACTTCTTGCTTTCTTGGCGATTTCTATCATTCGATTTCTATAATAAATAAAACCTAAAACAAACCACCTTAAAGAAACTTCTTTCCAATTTTTTCTATTTGTTGGGAATAAAAGAAAAAAAAAATCCTTTTCCTTCAACGAAATCTTGTGACTTAGAAAACGTTTTATTTTAAACACATGGCCTTGTTATATTGCTAACGTTTTACTATAAAAAATATTATTTTCCTTCTTTGTAAATTTATTAAATAAGTCTGTGACATTGCACTATTCGACCTCACGTTATGGCAGCCGTAAATTGCTTATTAACTAGTATGGAAATGCAGTACAAGGAGATTAAAGTATAATAGTGTCTTAATAAGAATTCCTGACAAATATTCTATTTCATTTAGATTTATTTATTGTGGTATTTAAAAATTAAACCGATATGAAGTATGGGTACTCTTAAGCCTTCCAGTTGAGTTAGATTTGCAACATTATTCTCCAGGAGATTATAACTACTGAAAACTACTGAACGATTTTCATGCGGTTTTCACCAGTAGATAAAGTGATTCATGGGGAAGGCTTAGGTATATAATTACTCATGTTTTTTTTTATTATCAGGGCGGGATAACCTCCACCGGGCCCGCTAGTATTTTTTATAAATAACACTAATTAAACTCTATCGATGTATAAATTTAATAGTGCACTGTGTAGTCTGGATATCCCATCTTGCCATTAATATGTACTCTATTCCATAAATATTTCTCAAGAATACGAGTAATTCATAGTACAACGCTATAATTTTAACCGGTCCGAGCAGAGTCGTTAAACTTTTCGAAAAATAATCACATATTTGACTGTTGGTTGACTTAACAAAGTGTGACAAAATGTACACGCAACATACAAAATCTAACCATTGGTCAAGCTAACCAACTTAATAAACTGGGCCTCAGTGGACAAACTGCCATTACTTTGCGTGTCATAAAATCACTCTGAAAAGTTTCAGTAAAAACGCCACCATCTTGTTACCAACAGACATGGAAACGAAATAAGACAGTAATCAAATTGGTATAGGTTGTAGCTTTCTCCGTACCTAGGTGAACTTAACTTAGTTAATAAACAATGGCTACGGGTTAGTGGATAGATCGCGCGTCCTGACAGTCCATGAATTTTAAGGATTGACCTTCAAATCGGTGGTGATCCTGCAAACAAAGGCAAAAGGATGCAAATTTACGATAGCGTTTCACATGCTATAGTCGCAATATCCAGACACACCAACACCTGTGTCTACTATATCGACGTGACTGAAGACGCAATTAGTAGGTTTCTCTATGAGGTCGTGGACGCTCCAGCGCAGGACATTATGGATTATATGGATAAATGATGGATAAAATGGCTATAAAAGATGATAATGAGGATGCCATAAAGGCAGTAATCTCTATTAAAAATCCGACATACAATAATTAAGTAAAATAATAACAATAGTTGCTAACTTTTAAAAATTTGAAACGAATTTTAACAAGATTAATAAAGTAAACAAAATCAGAGGGAGGTGCGGACCAAGAGACTGCAAAAAAAGAGTCGAGGCAGTCATAAGGACTGCCGACAGAAGTGAAAATCAAAACAATAAAATAAATGTGCTTTCTTTTGATTTTTGATATTAATTATAGTGTGAATGACGACAATATTTAAATTTCAGAATTTGTTTATTGAAATTATTAACATTAGTGTGGTTTTCATATATATTGGCACTCGGAGCAATAATTATATACATTTTTATAAAGTCTATTAATCTTTCAAACGTATGATTAGCTGCAAAATATTAATATTACATTTACACAGGCCGCTATACTACGTGTGGTTAGTCTGACGCAAACCGCGCAAGCGCAATACGGTCGGTCATACTTACCTATGTCATGACGCTAAATTATAAATTTATCTAATGCCAAAAATACCGCTCTAAAGAAGTTCTCACTTCAAAAATACTGGATTGAAAGTTCGCAGATTGAGTTAAACGATTCTGAAGTTTCTATGAGGATGGAATCATTGAAGCGTCCCCAGTGTTGAGTTTCGTACGTGGCCTCGAGTGCACGCGCTCGTCTCCTTGTGCCGTAAAATCGGCAGACTCCGGCCGCTTATGTATTTGTTTTCTTATATTATACGCACGTTCCTATGTGTTTATTACCTATGTAAATATGTATATGGTACGATTTAAGTATTATGCAACCCTCACGTCTCAGCTCTATCGTATCTTGACCCTTATGCACATATAAATTAGTGTTAAGATATAAAATGGAATGGATTGTACAAACTAGTTGCCACATTGAACGTATTCTCTAATATATTCCTATTATTAAACATACCAAAGGTTGGCAAAGCAATTTGTATCTAATTGAATTAAATTGGAGACACTTCACCAGATCATGATAAATGTCATTGATTGTCTGGCACATAACTTAGTCAAGAATATGCCCAAGGATATCGCTCTTATATTTTCTTATTTCGAAAAGGAAATCCTGAATTGTATATTATGTTGTGAAGAGGAATGGAAATGTGTGGAAATGGAAATTTTCAGCTAGAAGAAGTAAGTCAGATATTGTTTGCATTTTCCCCGTTACCACACAATTGTTCGCTTGCACAAACACTTCTACACCCGATCTGCGACTATTCTGACATTTGTTATTTAGATCTTACCGAAGCTCAGCTTGATAAACTTGAACGAATTAAACATGTTTCTATTAGGTTCAAATTTCGTTTACGCAAACTCTTTTTTACATTTTATTTCTGACAAGCAATCTTCTAGGTGGAATAGATAATAATGCCATAAGTATCTACCGATAATTTCAACGTTTTAACAAAACGGTGGCCTTGTTAGAGCTTTCCAGGGAGTTTTTGTTGCATCGTACAATTTATGCTCCGTGGTATTATTTACCACTTATGCACAATAACCGAACTATAATTTTAGTTTACTTATACATCTAAAATACTCTCGATCCTTCTCCCTGGAACAAATCCAAAGATTGCCACCATTTGTATTAACCACATAATTTGAAATGTCAAATAGCATATACATATATAGGTACAGTGGTGTACAATAAAAGTTAAAAAAAAACGTTGGCATAGTTTGTTACAGTTTAAAACATAATAACAGTTAAAAAAATGCATATATTATACAAGTAGAAAATAGCTTCCTACTGATATGTATAAATATATATAATTATGTCCTCTAAAAAGCCATCGCGGTATCATAAAATATGTCATTTTTATATCAAATTTATTCAACTTATCGTATAATTTGTTTAAATTAATTTACAAATATCTTATTTTTGAAATATGATAATATTTCTTTAAAAAAAACGGAAACTCGTAATAGGATTCACGCTCTGAATGTTCCGTATAATTGAACTAATACAATTATTGCATAACTTGTATTAATTAGACAATTTAAATTTATATATATATACACACATACAAGATTCAATAGTAATTATTTATGTAAACATATAGAATTATATAAATAAGAACACACTGCCTAAATCTAGGTGCTTCCTGCATATTATTGTTGGGTAATTCCAATAGAAAGTGGGCACGCAGTTTGCCTAATGTCTAAGTCTTTACAGCATCCAAGGCCATACCACCTTAAATAGTACTAAAAAGCTCTATCTGAGACTATTCTCATTGGTGAGATAATTAAGTGGTGAGATAATTCAGAAGAATCCTTTGCGGCGGAAATTGGTTTGGCCATAGCGTTTGCACAAGACGTAACACGCCAAAATATAACATACACTGTATAAAACTGCAAAAAATATCGTCTGTACAACTAACGATATTAATTATTTGATACATTGTTAAAATGAACCAAGCTATAAAACAAGACAATTCATCTATTTTGTTCTACTGATAATTTATCATTAAAATTAATTTTCTGTTTATCATCTGAAAACCTATTTTGATTGATTTCGGATTAATATTACGAATTTCCTTAAAAGCTCATATATCACTCAAAAGTAGTACTGCTAAACACTTTCCACAGTTTCTACCAGACGCTTTAAAGCGCAAAGAATAATGAATAAACTTCACTTATATTTAAATGCTTGATTTTTAAATATGCTATTCAGAAAAGTATTACAAAATTATATTTCATCATCCAGACCGATTGTAATCAAAGCAAATCTTCTTCTTCTTACCCTTATCCCACATAAGTAGGGTCGGTACAACATGTTTCTCATGTTGTGATATATGATTTGGCTTAATTTTTACAATCGGCCGCCTGCTTGACATCAACCCACCTTGGGATTATTTTGTTGTATCACTGTATTTATGATTATTATTATAAAGTTGCGAAGTCTGATGGAATCTTTTAGCCTCACAATTTTTCTGTAGGCTTTAGCTTTGGTAGGCTATTTATAGTGTCTGCTTGAGCGACACCACCGTTCCGGTTAAAAACGAAATTCTTCAAGATTAGGGTTTGCTTGCTATATTGCCATTTTTATGTAACAGAAAACTAGCGAACTTTAGACTATTCCCGAGGACTGCATTTTCGGGTTTTTTTTTTAGGATTCGTGGTTTCGGAGTTTTCTCAGTAATAATAATATAATATTCGATACAATAATTATAATTATTATTAAAACATTATAATAATATAAAATATGAAAACTATAATAGAAAAATAAATGCAAATAAAATGCAAGCAAATCAAATCAAAAATACTTTATTCAGTTTAGGCCCTAATAAGGCGCTTATGAACGTCAAAACTACCACCGGTTC
>MU159242.1:0-30630 GCA_015888305.1 Antheraea pernyi | reverse complement strand
ATTGCTCGAACTGCCCGTTTTTGTAATAAAAATATCGTGTCTACCTCAGCAGCCGTACCCCACAGCAGAATGCCATAAGACATTAAGCTATGGAAGTAAGCGAAGTAACTAACCTAGCAGTGGCAATATCTGTAAGCTGGCGAATCTTACGTATTGCGAATGCAGCGGAACTTAATCTGCTCGCTAGTTTTTTAATGTGAGGGCCTCATTGTAAATTAAAATCTATTATAATTCCCGAGAATACAGTATTGTCAACTAACCCTACTAAATTCTCTTCGATCTTGATTCTACTATCAACCTGTCTAACATTGGGTAAAGTAAATCTTATACATTTCGTTTTATCTGCATTTAGCAATAGGTTATTTAACGCAAACCAATGACAAATTTCATTTAAAGTATTATTCAGATGCGCAACCTCTGAATCTATCCTTTTCATTTTAAATATTAGAGAAGTATCGTATGCAAAAAGCACCATGTCAGCAGAGTTATTAACCACTAGCGGTAGATCGTTTATGTATATTAAGAACAAAAACGGCCCTAAAGTGGAGCCCTGCGGGACCCCAATTCGATAGATTTACATTTTTATTATATGTGTAGTTAACTAGAACACAAGGATTAACCCTGCGGTTCCTTTTTTAAACCTAGATCTCTTTTTTTTATAGTAGCACGGCAAAATGACTGCACTGTGCCTGATGGTAAGCACAGTATAATCTAAAAACAATGGCGACCAACGAGTGACACACTATGCATCGCCAGTCGCCGCTGTCATGCCGGCCTGCGAAAAGCTAGATATGCACAGGCTGATCCCGAAACGCGACCCGCAGAAGCGAATCACTATGACGGGGTTTTTCGCCATATACATGGTGGTTGCGACCCAGTCAGGCTGTAAAACTCTACCACCCCGCTTTCGCCATTGCCTCGTTCGTTATTCAGCAGGGTGCACCACGTGCAGATGAGGTTGGCTTGAGTGTCTCAAGTCTTAGATGTTATTCGACACCCCTTTCATGTTTTTGTTTTTTATTTCACATCGTAATTTCATGGTTTAGTAAAAAAAGGTCGTACAAATGAAAAAAACAATTTAAAAATACATTTTAAATAAGAAATATGATTTTACAATTCCTATTTTGTTATGTTTCAAAGTTTTATAATAAATCAGGTTTTTTAAAGCTTATGCTGCCAACAGTCCGTTGACCTGTGCTTCATGAGGTCTGCATTCGTTGGAGCTTATACCTTTATGGTTTTAGACAATCCAGGGGTTAATTTGTGGCCTTAATACTAGATGCGATGACGAAGGACAGATGATCTTTGTGGATTGTTTATTACCTCAAATACATTATCTGTACTATGTTGCTCATCAGTTATATTACAAGATACATTTATGAAATATATTTGCAACACAAAAGAAACTTAGATCAAGGAATGGCATCGTTGTGATTCCGAGCGCGTGCGCATTCGTTTTGACATATCGCTCACGGCCAGAGCGTGGCGAAACGATTACGATGCAACAGTTAGAATTACATCCGTCCCTTTCCGAAGCGGTGCGGCCTTCGCCCGTCCGACGCGATGTCGTGATTCACCTCGCTTCCTCTGCTAATTAAGAGATTTAATATGTGCTTAGTCAAGAAATACGTGTTGGTAATGTTGTTATATAAGAAATAAAACGCTTACAAAGAAAACGGTTTACAATGGACTCTAAAATCTAAATGCCAACATTTGTCTGACCTCTAATACGAACGGTATGCGGAGTTACTATCCCGCTTTCTGTCTCTTTCTCGCTTGACATCAAAATCATATGTTAAATGTTATATTTTGGCCAACTTAAAACAACTTACTTTTATAAATTATAGCCTATTTGCTATTTATTTACAAGCTATATATTACTGCAGTTTTATCAACGTTCATTCAGTAGTTAGATGAACCCTTGGTCTGTCCAACATCAAGGATTTAAGCTCCATACAAACGGATGAAGAGACCTTATAATGAACTGGGTAACAAACTGTTGTGAGTATAAATTAAAAAAAAAACTGACCTTTTGAAAAACTTCAACAATAACAAATTATGTCATGTAAAATAATAATTATAAAAAATTGGCTATTTAAAAACATGATTCGCCATTTTGAGATTGGGCCTTAGTAAAACAGGCGAGGGGTTAATGGCATTTCTTGAATAATGATTCTATGTCCGTAAGTTCGAACCCTGACGTGCTCCAATAAGTTTTTATGATCTCACGTACATCTAACGTGAGGAAAACTGAACCTGCTTAGTTCATGTAGGAGAAATATAGAACTTCCTTTTCCAGTGTTTGGAATCGTCAATACGTCGTATACTGATGTGGCCAGTTTGAACTCCTTCGGAAAAAGAATTTTGTCTTAGTAATGACGTACAAATTGGAATTATCTAAATATATAAAAGTCCAATGTCATGATGTTTGTCACGATGAACTACGCAACTAGTCAACAGATCTTCATGAAAGTTAGCATTTATGTATAATTTGGTCTAACGTGAAATATAGGATAATTTATATTTCGATTAATGGCCTCAATATTTATTAATTATAAATTAAATAATTGTCAATGTTGATTATTGTTATTTATTGTAAGTTACATCAGTCTCGAACAGATGGCGCTTTAAATTAGTTTGTTGAGAGAAAACTCCAGGATTGACTGCTATAGAGATCTCATAGATATGAGATGATGGTTTCTTTTGAATTTCTTTTTCAACTTTATTTTGTTTTATTGTACAATTGTTCCGTTAATCCGTCATGATGTTTGTACACGATAAACTACGAAACTTCGTAATCGATCTTCATGTAAGTTGGCATTTATGTATAATTTGGTCTAACTTGATAGATGGATAATTTATATTTCCATTAATTGCCACAATATTTTGATTTACAAATTAAATGGTTGTTAATGTTGATTATTGTTATTAATTCTAAGTTTCACCAGTCTCGAACAGATGGCGCTTAAAATTAGTTTGTTGAGAGAAAACTGTAGGACTGACTTTTATAGATATCTCATAGATGGCGCCACGCTTTATTTTGAATTTATTTTTCAACTGTTTTATTGTACACGTGTTCAGTTAATCTATTTACTAGAAAGACAGAAAGAAATACTTTATTGTTGGAACAACCATACAATTAAATTAAATTAAACAAACTAATTAGACAGAAAAAAAAACCTTTTAAAAATGAAAAATAGATGTCCAACAATTGGCGAACCCATTCAGCAAAAATCTGCAATACAGTAAGTAGTACTGCAGCGCTGATTTTCGGTGGGAGCCTATAGGATGATAATCAGACGTTTAATCGGTCATATTGATGTTAATACAAAATTTAAAACGAACAAACAAATAAAATGTAACACGTCACGGGTAGTCACACTAAAGAGATATAGTTACTGTAACCACAAATTTAGGATTAAACAAAACAAATATAGATTTAGAGGAAGAAAAATACCACGGTTTCAAATATTATTTTGAAACTAGCTGTACCCGCAGATGCACACGCGTTTTTTTAAAAATCATATTAAAGAATTATAAAATTGTGAGACTATGTACAATTATAGAAATGTTCTTTAAAAACAATTGTAAGTACGACATGCACGCCACTTACAGTAACATGTGACGTGTACATTAGATAAATAAATACTAACAGCGTGCCAAATGAGGCTTGTCATCATCAACATATTTGGAACCTTAACCCACAATGTAACTACATCAGTGCTCACTTACACTGTATAAGGACACCGGTTCTCGTCCGATCACCGAAGTTAAGCAACGTCGGGCGCGGTTACTACTTGGACGGGTAACCGCCTGGGAACACCGCGTGACGGTGGCTATTTGGTTAATCTTTTTAACTAAAACGTCGACCTTTCACTTCTATCAAGTGTCTTTCTAACACATCCTGTTTTTTTTTGTATAATAGCTAGAGTTTTATGAATAAAAATAAATAAATAAGAAACAGCTTTTTCTCTTAACATCGACGAGTCATGACCTTTACCTATAAAGTCTCTATTCGTCGTATACGCGCTCTTACTCCTTACTTACCTACAATATTTTTATACTCTTAGGAAAAAACACCCTGAAACTTGGTCAAATTTGTATACTATGTAAATTTATGTACTATACATATTATTGGCTTTCAAACTTTAGCGGTAACATATGCACTCCACGGGCTAAAGTTTGACAGACGCTTGGTGTTTCACATCAAGTGCTTTTGTATTATTTTTACAATATTAAATTTAAAGCGGAATTTTCCTAACTGGTTTTGTTATAATAAGTTTTATTATATCTCTCTTTGTTTAATATTCGACGAATTAGTTAACGTTGATATCCGGAAACTTATATGTTACCTAATTCCATTTATTTAATTTCAAAGGTGCGGAAACTGAAAAAAAAGAAGTGTTTGGAACAGAAATGGTTGTGTGTTATACACATTTACTTCTTTCCTCTTTCTACGTAGTTAAATGTATGGTGACACTGATTTTCTTAAAATCTAAAAATCTGCGATCGATCGCCGTTATTTCAATCAACGGTTGTGAATCTCTTCAATTTCATAGAGAAAACGCACTGGCATTAGAGTTACTTCACCTCACCTTTAGTAGTTACTTATTTAGTAGTAGTAGTATCATCACCTAGATAATATCATCACCATCAATCTATAAGAGACCTGCTGCAGGGCCATAGGCCTCTTTCAAAAGGAAGGTAAGGGTATAATCGTCACGCCAGCTCACGACGTCTTAGCGATTTCATACTGAGAAATTCACAATTTTATATTTACTTACATACAGTGGTACTACAAAAACATTCTCAGGTTCAGGTTTCCTCGCAATGTTTTCCTTCACCGTCAGGCGACAGTGTTACAGATTCAAATTAGTAAATGTATGCAAATCCCAAATAATTTGTTGGTACATGCCGATCTTGGAATCTGCGGATATCAGGTTAATATTCCATCTTATATAACATGATTTTTCGCTATCTCCTTAACATAAAACAATACAGCAAGGCTTTTAATATGTCTCTGCTTTAAAACCCATCAGTCTATAAGAGACCCGCTGCAGGGCCTTAAGCCTTTTCCCAAAGGAAGTTAAAGGGTATAATCGTCACGCCAGCTTACGACGTATTAGCGATTTCATACTGAGAAATACACAATTCTATATTTTTTCTTGCATACAGTACAAAAACATTTCTCAGTTTCAGGTTTTTTTCACGTTTTTTTTTCTTCACCGTCAGCCAACAGTGCTACCAATTCAAATTAGTAAATGTATGCAAATTTCGAATAATTTGTTGATACATGCCGAGCTTGGAATCTGCGGATATCATGTTAACATAAAACAATACAGCAAGGCTTTTAATATGTCTCTGCTTTAAAACCGGGTAGTGTTAAGGTCTTAAAATAACATTACCTTATAGGTTGTTAACACTGGTACCAAGTTTCGGTGGTCTTGCAGCAAGGTCTGAGAGATAAAATAGCCCGGGGCGCGGGCGTGTCAAGGGTGCCGCTTTCCATTCGACATAAACACATCCACACGTTTTGTATATTGTTATAACACATAAAAATCAAGTGTTGAGAAATTGTTGCGATTACATGAATTTATAGTTAAAGAAACACTCTTTTATACACTAGTTAGTGTTCGTGGATTTGTTCGCGTCAAAATGTCTATGATGTTTCAAGGAAACCACAGGTTTAATATTAATTTAGTTGGGACTGTCTTGTTTTTCTATGTAAGCTTATTCTTTACCACAATCCTTTAACGGATTCTATTATACCTCCGTTAGATCTATTTTAATACCAAGTAACTCTCCGAAAAATCCTTTACCTCTTTATCTCGTACGAAACCCAACGGACAGCTCTATTTTATTTACATGTGTAAATGTGTGGTGATGCTGAAATACAAAACTGATTTTGTTGTGATGTAATGAGAAAAATGAAAGGAAAAAGAGGAAGATTTTGTGCAGTCTAATCATTTAACTAAAATGTATTTATCTAGATAAAATTACGGTACGTTGCAAATCGACACGTCCGAAAATTGGTGTCTCGAAGCCGCGTTGGTCAACGAGATTTTGCTATTGGTAGATTTTTCTATGTAAGCTTATTCTTTACCACAACCGAGATAACATAAACACTACGCTAATCACTCTTAGTGCGTATTTATGCAGCGAATGTGTAAAAACAAAATCATTGTTTCTCGAAATTTGAAACTGCTACTGTGAAGCTGCAAAGGCTCGTCACGCTTATAGCATAGTTGGTTCGAGAGAGAAAAAAAGGAAAGGCGTTTTCCTCGTAGAGTGACGTGTACAGATTGATTTGTTTTAATTTTACAATATATTGTGTTTATTATATTTAGTCTCTTTTGTAACAATTTCTTTTTCTTTTGTCTACAGAGAAACCTCGCCTCCGTCGCCGATGGGCGACGAGAAGGAATCCAAAATTGGCCAGTTACAATTCTCGACACCTTTCGATAAACAAGAAACGACGGTATGTACACATTGTATTTTTTCCCGATTACTCTTTGAAAACCCCAAGAGCTCTTTGTATATGATACTTAGATAATTACGTAGTTCATTTTAAAGCTTTAAGTAAGTAAGTAAGAAAATTCACTTCAACATTTATAAAAAGGTATACCAAAGCTGGAGTTTTATGTCAAAAGAGCTTGTATTTTTTTATTTCATAGGTGGCAAACGAACAAGTGGGTCATCTTTTGGGGGAAGGGGTAGGGGAGGGAGAGGGAAAGAAGAGAGGAGAGGGAGGGGAGGTGGGCCTCCGGCGCTATCACTGGCCGAACGAAACACAACAATGCAAGCACTGTTACTTCACGTCGGTTTGATGAGAGGGTGGTAGTTACTACCCCGAGCGAGCCGACCCAATCATGCTGAAACCAGTAATAGTTTCAGCGTGGCTCTACCACCATTAAAATTTTGATTGATTAATAGACTTTATAAAAATGTATATAATTATTGCTACCAGTGCAAATAGATATGAAAACCAAACCAATTATGATTTTTTTTACAAAACAGTGGTCACCTAGTGGTCGAAATTCGCCCACAATTCATTTTAACATTCAATAAGGCCAAAGAAAATAATAATAATTTCAGTGCTTTCATAAATTTATTAAAAATAAATTATTTATCAATCAATTATTAATGTATCTATATTATTAATTTACATACTATATACAATATACATATTATAAAATTAACTAACAATTTAACCAGTTAATTTTAAAGGGAATCTAAGGTATGGAACGTAATGTAATATTAAAACTATTGAATGTAGGATGAAAAAAGGTAATTGGAATGTAAAAGTAAAATGAAGGATGGATGACGAAACATCATTTTCATTTACATTGTGTGTATATGTTGTGTGTTATTCAAGCAGTAGTGTATGTAATGAATATTTTAATTAATTTAATGTTTTTATATTCCATTTAATTAAAATAAATATCTTTAAATATCACTTGTCCTCCATATAAACTTTAACTATACCAAATTTCACAAAGGGGTACAAAGTTTTCGCTTCACCTATTAATATATAGATTATGAAATTTAAATAGTTTACACTATAATTAGTTTAAAAATTCAATAGAGAACACAGTATACATTCCATTGTTTTGAGTTTTCACTTCAGTCAGCAGTCCTTATGACTGTCTTGACTTTTTTTACTATCTCAAATTTTTTCCATCATCAACGAATTGCCACGTATAAGTACGATGTATCACTCATTTTATTTTATATCTTATTAAAGACAATATCGCACATATGAAGGTCAACAATAACCGTTGCCAGTTCGGAAAATTTACTCACTCGAACAAAAATTATCACATACATTTGTAAATTTACGTAATAAATTCAGCTGTTTAAAAGTAATTAATAATTATACAAGTTAAATATTGAAATGTTCTTGTGAAGGACTCACTCTATCGACATGTGTATACATTAATTCAGTGAAATGAATAGGTTATAATTACCGGCAAAACTTGAGTGCATGAGGAATGCAATGTGTTTTTTTTATTTTGCGTTTTAAAGTGTTATGTCCATATACGTATTCTGTTCTTACTAGGTTAGCGTTAATAGGTTTAGAATTATACAAATCAGAGTACACAAACTATGTATGTACTAGCTTTTACTGGCGGCTTCACTCGAATTCGTGTCAATTTGATTTCTCTGAAACAGTTTGTTCAAATATCATGATATTTCGGTTGAGTAATTAAGACGTGAACGCGTTACAAACAGACTAACATTCGCATTTATTTTATTAGTAAGGATAATCAAAGGTATCACCAAACTTTTGAGCGCATTTCTATAAATCTGTTGACCATACTGTGATCGAAATTCGATCATAATGCATTAGTGTGGTGACTTGTGGCTCGTATGTGATTCGTGAAAAAGAAATCGAATTTAGTGCAATTTTTGTATTGATAACACTCAAACTCGTGAATAGTTAATTATGTAGTTAACTGCCAGTGGGAGGTTTTTAAAAAGAAAGGCAGTTTTTGTCCTTACAATCTTACAATCTAGTTAATAACTACTTACAAAAGAAAATCGGTTGAGAAGCAGAGGAAAAAATAGTACTGAATTGATTTAACTCTACCTACTTAGACATATATTATTATAATGGTGGTAGAGTCACGCTGAAGCTATTACTGGTTTCAACATGAATGTGTCGGCTCGCCCCCGGTACTACCACCCGACCCACAGAAAATCGATGTGAAGTAACAGTGATTGCATTGTTGCGTTTCGTTCGGTCAGTGAGAGCGCCGGAGACTAGACATCACTATCGTTCATATACCAGTATTTTGACATCAAACCCTGAACACCAAAACGTTTCCTGAAAAATTCATTTAGATGCGAATTAATATGTATGCGAAATTGTATTACAAAAGTGTATCGTCTCGTAACATTTCCGATTAACACGTGTTATTTGCTCATATAACAAAAAGAGACAGGTAGCGATGGGATCAATCTTAGTGTTTATTCTATCTTAATTCTTAGTGTTCATCGAAAAACAGAGTTAAAATTGTTTAATATATAGATATATTATTACATATATTTATTCAAGTGGACTGTCGCGTTATTTACTCATTACATTACTCACGGAATATTAAAATTGAAATAATTCAACAAATAATACATATAGATTACGTGTACATGATTACGTAAATTATATTGTTCTTCTAAAGGCGCATTTAAACTGAACGAACATAGAACAAGAGCATTCTTTCTCGATCTTTTAGTCTAAACGAAAGATCGTTCTTAGCGTTTACACCAAAATATCATCGAGCAAGAATGAGAACCAAGAACTAGAATTCTTGCACGATAGACATTTAGATCAGCCGAGCGAATGCTCATTGCTCATTCGTGTCAATTCTGTGGTTGGTAGTGCTTCGCTATGGCGGACTCTGACAGCAATATTATAATTGCAAGTGCTGCATTTATCATTCTGTCTCAAAAATTCAAAAAGAAAAGAAGGAAGAGACGTTGGTGGATGACAAATTTAATGCGGTTTGCGAGTTGTATTTTTATAGTTTTCAAACGTCGGATCCCACAGACATCTTGAATTTTGGTAGGCTTCTATCATGAATAGGCATTTTTCTAGAGACCAATCCATAGTTGAATCGATGAGATTCAGATCGCTTTAAAGAGACTTTGAAGAGACCGCTCCGGGGAGCGAGCGCGTCCGAACACGCAAGAACGCTCTAAGCATCTGTTCGCACGCTCTAGTATCGTTACATCAAGCGAGCGAGCATTCTTAGAATATTCCATAGAATCTTTGCGAACGCAAACAAAACAATAAAAGAATGCTCTAAGTTTGTTTACACTGAACGAATTTGATACAGTGGGGATAGAATGAGCATTCGCTTTTCTGATGTAAATCGGCCTTAATAATATTAAGTATATTCTGCCATTTGAACCTAGCTCAGCTACAGTTGAATCACCGTTAAAATTACACGGCGACCGATAAAATTATTTTGAAGCGATGCTGGTTTGATAACGTGTTCGGACACAGCTTGGATGTACGTAAGTTCGAATACTTGGTACTTAGTCGGAGCTTGTAGTTAAGGAAAACATCGGGATGAAAAAATTACACGGCGACCGATAAAATTATTTTGAAGCGATGCTGGTTTGATAACGTGTTCGGACACAGCTTGGATGTACGTAAGTTCGAATAGTAGTCGAAGTACCAAGTACTTAGACGGAGCTTGTAGTTAAGGAAAACACCGGGATGAAACCATAACATGGTGGTAGTGTTTTTTCTAAGTCCGCCGTCTAGTTAGCTACCACTCTCAAGTTGATAATCTATCGTGAAGCAGCTGTAGTGTGTTCTGCAGCAGCACTTGAGAACCAGTCTTCTTAGATTTGACGTGTTTACCATCTTAGAGCACGTCGTTTGTCTGTAGTCAAAACCTATACAATGTAATTTTTTTCATTTATAAAGATACAAACAAACGCAGACGAAGTCACAGGCTTTCGCCAGTATTATAACGGTCTTAAACGTGTTAAATGACATGCAATTAGTATTGTTGGATAGCGATAAATTATATTAGTACTTATAACTTTCATCGTTATACATATATAAATTCATACTAGCGTCCAACGAAAGATGGCTCATTTGCTGTCTTTGTGATACAGTGCTCTTTATAACGAATTTCAAGGGACCGAGCATTTTTTTTTTGTTATAAACAGGTGTTATGCGGAGGCAAGAGAAAAAGTAATTGGTTTTGTGGTGAACCAACCAAATTCAAGTAATTTCTACGTCATAGAAAGTTTTTAACTAACGACGTTATAAAGAATTTACACTATATTTAGTTTGTGGTATTCCGAATCAGGGCGAAAAATCCACGTCTAATTTCGAATTATTGTAATTCGTGTCGTAGGTTTGTATTTTAGTTGGATGCAATCCTTTTTATTACGCCTGCAGATTTGTTTTTTTATAACATAGAAGGCAAACGAACACGTGGGTCACCTGATGTTAAGTGATCACTACCGTCCATAGACACTTGAAACACCAGGGGAGTCGCAAGTGAATTGCCATCCTGTGTTGTTATGGAGAGGTGAAGGAAAGGGGAAATGGGAGAGTAGATGGGCCACCGGCGTGACCGCTCTCACTGACCGAACGAAACGCAAAAATACAAGCACTGTTAATTCACGTCGGTTTTCTGTGAAATGTTAGTACTACCCCGGGTGAGCCGACCCATTCATACAGAAACCAGTTTTAGCTTCAGCGTGCCTCTACCACATACAAGATTATGCATATAACCTCGGGATTCTACGGAATTCGTCGCGATGGTATGAACTAATGATGGTTTTATGTTTACGTAGCGTTCCTAAATGTTTACGACTGCCTTTTACAACTCGGCAAGTGTCCATTGTGCTGTGTTTGTCAAACCTTTGTCAGCGTAACTCTGTATTTGGTAACTCAAATATGTTAACTCCGTGAGAGATAAAAGATAATGTTTCTTTGTCATCTTTAAAATTATATTTTGGTCCGTTTGAAACGTTGAGTTCTGAAATTTTCTCTTTAGGTTTTTTCAATATATGGTTAACTTAGCGATACTATTAGCTACAACGAGCACGGGACGCAGGTTGGATTCCTAGAACATGGTTGACTATTGAAAATATAGCACGGCGCCATTTAGAGGCGAGTTATAATGAATTGAATAGCATATAAACCTTATTCTAGAAACAAGAAAACCTAAATTTTTAATACATTTAGTGATTCAGTTTCATGGTGCTATGGTCAAGCGGTTATGGAGTTTATGAATCTCAGATATAGCAACATATATTCTTAATATATCGACTTTTATTAAATTATATTATACGATATATAAATAAAATGATAGAGGTTTGCCGTTGTGTGCACATCACACTAAAACTAATTATTAAAAAAAACCACACGATTGTAGTCTTGTTTAGGATGCCGAATTCATATACATACAAGGGAACAGTATACATATTTGATATCTATATATTTTTAAATAATCGGAGTAAAATTGACGACACTTTGTCAGATGGTAAGGTTGCAATGCAATATAATCATAAATAACGGCGACCATCGACAAATACGAAGTAGCTGTTATACTGACATGTAGTGTTAGTTAGTTAACGCAGTCAGTATACACTAGACTGCTCTACAATAATTTTTTTTACGGCCCTGAAAATGCTTCCCTTTGATGAAAAAGCGCGAGGATTTTTTTTTGTGTTCAAGACAATACGTGCCATAAGACAATCGTTTTCTAGTAAATTATTATTATTAAAAAAAATTCTAGATAAATTTATTTTCCTGATTATTTTTTTAAAGGTTTTTAAAGGTTAAGGTTTAATGAAAATCTTCTGCAAAGACATGACTTTATCAAAAGGTGAACTTGTACAGTTAAGCGGTACGTGTTGTTTTTAAAGGAAAAAAAATATGCTTTCTCGCATTTTTTATCAATGAGAAGACCTTTCAGGGTTGATAGAAACAAATACACCAATCTAGTATATACTTGCTTCCGAAATGTAGCAGCCTAAAATTACCGTGCACATAATGGCACCCGCTGGTCGGTTACAAATAAATCCCTTATCATTCAGCTTAGCTACCGGAGTGATTTTAGATTAAGACACACTTCAATATTATAAGCTTAAAAGTTTAATGAACCCAGCACGAAAATAGGAGTTATTAAAATATATTTTTTATTGTTATCACAGGCGTGGCAGAAACGCCAGCACGCGGTGTGCGTGCGGCACGCATTCAAACACTACGGGTCGAAAAAGCGACCAAATCACGTCCTGAGTAACCTCAACATGACCGTCGCTAAGGGTACCATGTAAGTATAACAAACGATTAACCCCTACTAATCACAAATCCTTCACTCTTGAACAGTCCGGTGAAGCTGTTAAGACCTTGGTAGGTCAATAGCGTAGTCAGTTCGAAAAAAATGAAAAATCCTGCCTTGAATAATTTTTGAAGTGTAAACTTCTTTAGGCGCTTTTTCACTTTGGTGTAATTTGGTAATAGAAGCTCATAGGAACATAAAAATACTATTAGATGTGGCTCAGTATTCAAATATTACACATGCGCCCTTTTTTATTAATAACAGAATCAAAATCAATGTCAAAAATACGCTAATGAACGTCAAAGCTACCATCGTTTCGTTCAAACAATCCGATCATCGAGAAGAATCGGCAAGAAACTCAATCTGGTTTATCTTTTCATTATACATAACACATAACATATTTTTACGTATATACATTCGTTTTTAATGGATGCCCAGAGAGCAGCATCATTTCCAAACGTCACTGTTTGATTCTATTTTTATATATATTATATACACGAAGCCCCTGCGCTGATTATTTTGTTATAAAATAAAACATGTGATATTTCAAAAGCTTCTTTTAAATAAAACATATTAACAATAATTATATACGTCACGCGAGAAGAGACGCAAGCATAGCTAGTTTTAAACAAGTAAACGTCTGTGAGACTGCCAGTTAATCTTAGTTCAAATCAAATCAAAAATACTTTATTCACTTTAGGCCCTAATAAGGCATTTATGAACATCAAAGTTACCACCGGTTCGGAAAACAACCCAGTCATCGAGAAGAACCGACAAGTAACTCGATCGGGTACATCTTTTTAACATATATATTTCCAGTGGATTTTTTAGTGGATGCACAGAGAGGAGTCAATTCCAGACATTACCATAGTTCACATATTGATATTAAACTTGGTATTTTAATTGATTAAAAGTTTAATTGATAATTAAACTTCGTTATTTTACCGCCTCCATTTCTAACCGATTTCGTGGTCTTAGGTTTGATTCTTGCCTGAATCGATTGAATTTGTAAACGATATAGCTCTGTAGTATATAGTATAAGTATATTATATAATAATAGTATTTCCTAATAGGTTTTTTGTAACTGCAATTCATTTATTTACAAATAAATAAGTCATCGTAGTACACTAGAACTACATATAGTATAATCGAATTCAGAGCGATGTGATAGTTCGAGCTTTATCGAAAAAAGGCCGAACTGTAAATACCTATATCCGCGTAATACGAAGTTTGATTAATATTACCTAAAAAATATTTAAAAAAAGTTAAACACGTATGTACTTTCTAGCTAGTAATCTATAAATACTTACTTGAATTGTTCTTAAAGTATTGTAAATTCCATGAGAGACATCAAACTCAGTATTATTAGTCATATAAGTAGAAGGAAACCTATGGCACTCGTCCAGGACTGGACAAGGCCGTCAAACAAACAAACAAAAGATTATTAACCTCTGACAGAAGTAATTACACTGTATAGAGAATTGATTGTTACACGCGCGTCGTCTCGGAGCTTTGTCTGTTGGTATTTGCAACATCGTTTTAAATTTGTTTATAATTATCGTTTTGTATAAAACCATTATTCGATATTATAGCTGATACTTTGCATTTCCACGTAGTATTGATTGGCAGTTACCAAGTATCATCGCAACATAAACCGTTTGATTTTATTTATGCGAGCTAAAAAAAAGTTGGTTCAGTATTTTGACCGGTGGGATATCATTTCGATGTCCGCAGGTTCCAACCCCGGCATGTAACAACGAGTTTTTCGGAATTCGCGTACATTTACTAATTTTAATCGGTAACACTATCGACTGACGGTGAAGGAAAACATCGTGAGGAAACCTGAACCTGAGAAATATTCTTGAAGTACCACTGTATGTAGAACTGTGGATTGTTCAGAGTTTGAAATCGCTATTACACCGTGGGCCAGCGTGGTGATTATACTCATACCTTTTTTCGAGAAGATGCCCATGACCGTGCAATGAGTCTCTTACAGGTTGATGATGATGATGCGAGCTAAACCTGAAAAATTTAATCTAAAACTGGTAATAGAGAGAGAGAACGAAATATTAGTAACTAAAACAAATAAAATAATAAAAAACTCCTTCCTTGGTAAACTGTCGAACCTAATAGTTGACACTGCAGGAGCGTTGGTAGTTGCCAATAAATTCCGGGCGGAAGCGCAAAGTAACGTTCACTATAATATTTAACTAGCGAGCCCGGCAGACGTTGTCCCCGCCCTGGTAATAAAAAAAAGTGAGAAAACCTGAACCTGAGAAATATTCTTGTAGTACTACTGTATGTAGAACTGTGGATTGTTCAGAGTTTGAAATCGCTAATACATCGTGGGCTGGCGTGGTGATTATACTCATACCTTTTTTCGAGAAGAGGCCCATGACCGTGCAATGAGTCTCTTACAGGCTGATGATGATGATGCGAGCTAAACCTGAAAAATTTAATCTTAAACTAGTAATAGAGAGAGAGAGAGAACGAAATATTAGTAACCAAAAAAAAGAATTAAAAACTCCTTCCTTGGTAGACGGTCGAACCTGACGGTGATTGACACTGCAGGAGACTTGGTAGTTGCCAAATTTTTTTTTTTCGAACTGACTACGCTATTGACCAAGCAAAGTCTTAACAGCTTCACCGGACTACCGGTAGTTGCCAATAAATTCTAGTCTAGTCTAGTACAAAATAACGTCCACTATAATATTTAACTAGCGGGCTCGGCGGACGTTATCCCCGCCCTGGTAATAAAGAAAACCTTGACAAATAATATACCTAAACATTTCTCATGAGTCATGAAAATCCTTTCAGTAGTTTTTGAATTTATTGCGAACAGACGACATACAGATATGGCAGAGGACTTTGTTCTTCACTACAGTGATGATATACTTCCGCAAACTAACCCTTTCTTCAATCAAGTACCATTATTCAATTATTTTTTAAGTTGTTGACGTGTCAGTCTCAATTTTACCATTATGTCTCTAAGATGTAATAATTAATTTTAATTTTTAATGGAACAGATGTCTCATATAACACTCGCGTTGGACTTCGCACTTACACCGATTACTTAATAAATAAACCGTGGTTTATGAATAAATATGATGATATCGTCGTATTTGTTTACGAGACTGTAAAATCGATTCCAAACATGTGTAAAATTAATGCTCTGAATTCTAAAATCATATGTCCTTGAAAGATTGAATACGTCGAAACGAAATATATTTTATTCATTTCCCACCCTTAAAAGGTATTTATAAACGGTGAAAATGTTATCTTCTTATCAGAATATATACAATATGTTAATGCCGTCAGTTCGTTTAGCATACAACCAGCATATGCTCTAAAAAATGCTCCGGCTCTCTCACTGACCGAACGAAACGCAACAGTGCAAGCACTGAATTATCCGAATCCGCTCTCTCATTGACCGAACGAAACGTTACAAGCACTGTAACTTCACGTGGGTGTTTCTGTGGGTCGGGTGGTAGTACCGGGGGCAAGCCGACCCATTCATGCTGAAACCAGTAATAGCTTCAGCGTGCCTCTACCACCTACAAAATATTATCTCTTATAACAAGCAAACTTTATTCCTAATATGGATGCACAAAGTGTTATTCGATATTAGAACCTAACGCTATTACCTAAGTAATTTTTATCTGTTATACTAAGTTTAAATTATATGGTTATTAGTTTATATGAAATCAATTAAGTCGCTATGAACAACAGCAATTTCTTTTTTTAAATAAGATAAATTTAAAACGCTGCAATTTAATTTCAATAGCATAGCTTGTTTTGTCGTTAGTAACCATATTATACACGTACATATATTTAACATCTAGTAACAGAGCTAACAATTATTTCTATCACACAAAAGCTAGTAGTAATATTCAGGAGTCTGACTTGCTTCCCTTAATTTCAATTAGGGATGATGATTCTTAGCAATAAAAATCGATTTTTAACTTGAGTCATCGTCTGTGTAATCGATTCATGAAAAAATCGAGGTCTAGAGGATTTATTATCCAAAAATCGATCTTTTACATTTGTTTCCCTTTTTAGTGAGCTTCCTTTTGATTTTTACTTAAATTATAAAATATTGTATGGTTTTATTTTTATCTAGATAGAAAATATCGAATCACGATTTTATAGTGTCAGAGATCACTTCACTAGATCGATTCGATGTTCAATCATTATATATTATAAAACAAAGTCCTCCGCCGCGTCTGTCTGTCTGTCTATTGGCGATACACTCAAAAACTACAGATTTTTGTGCGGTTTTTGTTAATAAATAGAGTGATTCACGGGGAAGGTTTAGGTATTTAATTTGTCAAGATTTTGCGTAAATTGATTGAAAAATAACGATAATTGTTGGGAATGTCGGAAAAAGTCAAGCCGGCGGGGAGCTTTCGTCGAAAACGCTACCTAATAATCCCTTTGGCACATAAAACAAAATAAACGACTAAAACGAAGTCGCGGGAATGAAGTAGTATCATTAAAATAATTGATTATTCATTGCCTAAAAATCTATTATACCAATAATCGATTTCAAATCGCCATCTCTAATTTCAGTAGTACGGTTTACTACACCACGAAGTCTGTTTCGTCTGTCTCAAGTTATTTACGTTCGTAGATAGAATTATAAAATTGCCTCACTGAGCCTGTTCTACCGTCTGTGTCATGGCGAGTGTTCTGAAGAGCTATTCAAATTAATTCCTTCCTTTTCAAAATCGAACCACGCGCGCTGGTCTTCGGTGCCACAGTTAACTATAACTCTTTTCAGTTCGTGACATCTTATCTTTGTCGTACCGTGAAGCTGTGGAACAATCTCCCGGCCAGTGTGTTCCCTCCTTCCTATAACATGGGGTCCTTCAAACGTAACGTGAAGAGGCATTTACGCAGGCCGGCATGACAACGGCGACCGACGGAGGAGAGCGACTCTTGGTGGTCGCCGTTGTTTTTGGATTGTACTGTGTTTACAATCAGACAAAGTTTGACGTGCTACAATAAAAAAAATGTACTCGAAATAGGTATATTGTTCCGAATAATCAGCATTAGAAATCAATCAAAAAATATTTGATTAAAAATCCAAGATAATGAACAACCTCGTTAACGGAAACCGGGTTATGTTAATTACTTGGGACATCAATTAGTACTCAATTACGTAACAATTATTTAATATATAATTTATTTGACTTTCGACATGTTTGCGTGTAACGGATGCCCATCCTCCATTTACGTGCCGGCAGTAGAAATCTATACTTGATATTATAAAGCCCAAGAGAATTACCTCTAAAACAACCAGTAATATTTAAATAATATTTGTACACTAGCTTCTGCCCGCGATTTCGGCCGCGTGGAATAGTTACTTTGGGCTAACTCTACACGCAACGGAAGTACTCAAAAGGAAAAATAAAACGATTTTGAAACATTTTTCATTGGTGCTCCGCTCCTATTGATCTTAGCGTAATGATATATAGTTGATAGGCCTTCCTCGATAAATGAGCTATATAACACGGAAATAATTTCTCAAATCGGACCAGTAGTTCTTGAGATTAGCGCGTTCAAGCAAACAAACTCGTCAGCTTTATAATATCAAGTATAGATTGTAACGGATATATTAAGGAAGGTAAAGTTAACTAAATTACACTACGATCATTGAAGGCGGGACAATTACTATACAAAATGTAGCTAAGAAAGTACAGTAAGCGAAAACGAAGTAATATTACGGGCGAGGTTTGTGACACAGCAAGGGCTCATCGGACAAGAACCAAGTATTGACGGAATATTTAATAAATGTAACAAATAAAACCGTGGTTCAAAATTAGTTTTATTATAAGCTAATGCTTGAACAGGTAATTATCATATAGAGAATACTAGAAATGTAATTAAATAAGATTCTCATTGATGCATAGCGCACACCTTACACTGATGTGTGTAGAATGTAAAATATTTTATTCAAGAGTTCCTTATATAATATAGGTGAGTGCTAAGAAAGATTTTCTGGTAATTCATCCCCTAAAAGGTTCAAATATGGGGTTAAAAATAGAATAGTAAAGAATACATTCCTGACATGTTGCCTTTAGGAAATCTCATTGGACACACGAATAAGTCTAATATAATTATTTAATAATACATTGTATAATAATGTATTTGTAAATATCTATTTAATTATATTAATGGAGAAACTGCGGTCAGTAACGGTAATTTAGTATCATATTGGGTTAGAATGTGGACGTTGTATCCGACCCGTTATTTCTTATTTACAAGTAAATTTTTGAAATGACACTTCTTATGGGACTGTAATAAAAAAAAATTAGCATGTGTCAGCATGTATAAGTGTCTGTTTGGATCTAGTAGCGTACCAAAATGAGTAGATGCGTAGTTGAGTATCTATACTATGGGGACTTGATATATAGTTTATGAGCATTTATATAAAACTCGCACAGTCGTTAACCCACAGTTAGTTATGTGATTATACAATGTTAGTTCAGTGGTAACGTGTTCGGAAATCGGGTCGATTAACGTAGGTTTGAAAATGGGAGTAACTCGGAGTTTTCGGTGAAGGAAAACATCATTATAAATGTAGCGTGGTGGTAGGGCTTCAAATTCGTCGCCCGCTAGTTATTATCCTCAATTTGTAAATCTGTCGCCAAACATTTGTTTTCGCCTGTTTCGGCAGCTATATCTGAGAGCCGTGATTTAAACATTTAAGCATTAAGTATTTGAGATTATGGTCCAACGCTATAACCTATAAAGTATAAGATATATTCCAGCAGATGAACTTGAAAGCTGTTCCTTCTCTAGCGTGGTAGTATTTCAGGCCACGTCTTCTTATGTTGGTGATTCTAGTTAAATGCGAAAATGTATAAAATGAGAACTAAATTAAAAAAAGGGTCGCTGGCTTAAAAAAAGCCATGAGGACTGCCGAGAGAAGTGAAAACTTAAAACATTGAAATAAATGTGTTCTCTTCTGAGTTTTCATATTAATTATAGTGTGAATGACGATATTTAAATTTCAGAATTTGTTTATTGAAATTATTAACATTAGTGTAGTTTTCATACCTATTGGCGCTCGAAGTAATAATTATATACATTTTTATAATGTTTATTAATAAATCAAACGTATGATGAGCTGTAAAATATGAATATTAGATGTACACAGGCCCCTATACTACGCGTCGCTAGTCTGACACAAGCGCAATATGGCCGGTCATGCCGCTGAAATTACAAATTTATCTCCTGCCAAAAATACCGTTCAACGTGCCTAAAGAAGATTTCACTTCAAAAATATATATACGTCCTGTAACATATTCGAATACTAGCTACTAAACTATAATGTACAGTGCATATCAAGTATCTGTTATTACACAGGACAAAGACGTCACAATGAATTTGTACGGTCCGGAAGACCGCTTCATGGAGCAAGACGATTGATATGACGTCAAAGTGTTCACGGCCCATTTGAATGGCAGATACGTAGTTGGACTGTGATATATGGATACCAAATATATAACGTATTAATTATAGGCAATTATGTAAATTTGACGCGTGTTGATATTTTTTTTGTTTTTGCTTAGCGTCAGTGTGTAAAGTCCAGAATATACTTACTAATATGATAATTCCTAATGCGAGTTTGTTTTTTTGTTACGCTTTCATACTTTAATGGCACAACGGATTATCATGAAATTTTTCGGACATGTTATAAGGCAGTGGTCGGCAAATTCGTCATCCATAAGAGGAATCTATATATATAATAAGAACGTAAATGTAATGTGTCTGTACATGTTACATTTTATTGAAAAAAATAGTTGCAGGAATGTCTAGGACCATAAGTAATATCATTTTTAGAAATATCTATCTTCTGTTTGAATACGTATCACTGTTAAAGTACTTGTAATTAACATTCAAATGTTGCATTGAAATCGGTTCACTTTATCAAAAGTTATTTTAAATTTAATGACGACGCCGCGTAAGTACCAGAGAAACGTAAATAAGCAAATGGACTTAATATATTCTGATGATTTAATTAATAACTGTTTTTTTTTAAAAAAAGATTCCACGCGGATGAAGTCTCGGGCACAGCTAGTAAACAATATGGAAATGAAATTTATTCAAAGAACCTTTTTTTAAACTCAAGATTTGCTTTGATAATAATTAGGATTAAAAGTTCATGTTCGAGCTTGCGTTTGCTCATTTTTTTTTGCGGGGGACTAGCCGTGCTATTTCTTTAGAAATTCTAATACTTTAAATAAAATTTCCGACTGGTTTGCGTTAAATAATCTATTGCTTAATGCCAACAAAACAAAATGTATAAGATTTACCTTGCCTAATGTTCCGTTTACTGATAGTAGAATCAAGATCGATGGGAATCTAGTAGGCTTAATTGACAATACTGTATTCTTGGGTATTACACTTGATTCAAAGTTACAAGGGGGTCCTCACGTAAAAAATTTGGTGGGAAGACTAAGTTCTGCTGCATTCGGAGTTAGAAAGATTCGCCAGCTACCAGATATTGACACTGCTAGGGTTGTCTACTTCGCTTACTTCCACAGCTTAATGTCTTATGGTATTTTGTTGTGGGGGACAGCAGCTGAGGTGGACACCATATTCCTATTACAAAAACGAGCAGTTCGAGCAATTTATAATATGAGGCCTCGCGAATCATTAAAGACTAAGTTTCAGGAATTCGGTATCTTAACTCTGCCCTCCCAATATATTCTAGATAATTTAATGTATGTCCGCAAAAATTCAGATATGTTGGATCTAGTAAAAGACCAGCATAATTTAAATACTAGAAACAGCAACAAATTGTTCATTCCATGCTTCAGGCTTACTAAATCCAAAAACAGTTTTTTAGGTAAGGTAAAGTCCCAAAACACATTACCGATTTGCCTGATAGTGAGTTCAAGAACCATGTCAAGTGGGTTTTAATATCTAAAGGCTATTATAGGGTGGATCAATACGTGAACGATTGTGACGTTTGGAAATGACGCCCCTCTCTGTGCATCCACTAATAACGAATGTGAATATTTATGTTACTATACAAATATATGACATGAAAAAATTAACCAGATCGAGTTTCTTGCCGGTTCTTCTCGATGACTGGGCTGTTTTCCGAACCGGTGGTAGCTTTGACGTTCATAAGCGCCTTCTCAGGGCCTAAATTGAATAAAGGATATTTTGATTTTGAAAGGTGCTTCTTTTTCGTTTCGAAAGGTTTCGTTTCACAATTGTTTACACGTTTGTTACAAAGCAAGTTAATCGACATTGTTCCGTGTCTGCATTAACACTTTGTGGAAAAACCGCAACTAAGGAGTGAAAGAGCAGTTATATAGGCTACAGAGAATACATAAGGTACCTTTCATACATAAATAAATTGTTCCCGAGGGATAAGTTAAAACAATTTTAATGCGAGAGAACTTCATATTTGAGTCAACATATTGTTATATTTGGGCATACGCTTCACACTTAACAAGTACCGAAGAATTCCAAATAATTCGCGTTTAGTCATAACTTCGTTTTAGTTTTATTTTTTGCAATCCATTTTCCGAGATTATTACTGCCATTGTCGAGTAGGTAAAACCATTACAAGTGTTCTTATGATAATTTTAATGTTCTAACAAGGTGGTGGCTTCCTTGTTAGAACTTTCCATGGTATTTTTGTTAGCATCTCAGAATTCATGGTATTATTTCCCATTCATTTCACTTGTGTATAATAGCCGAACTATATTACGTAAAATACCACCAATATTACATAATATAGACTGATTAATTTATAGGCGGTAGAAGTAGGAGCGAGAGGTATACCAGCAAAATCTCTCTATAACCTTCTGAAGGACCTTGGCCTGTCGAGAACTGCAGTAAGTTCTATTTTAGAACGAGTATCAAAGGCTGCACTAACAGGTTCCTACCAAATTTGGCTAGGCAGGGCGGGAAACTCGAGCAGCGTTGATGCGCATCTCAAAGGGGGCCTCTTTAAACCTACACCTGGGTCACAAGTCCTGGGAACTGCTCTGAGTTTCTCCCTCGGCTACACGATGGACCCGGCACCTGCACGGTGAATCCATGGAATGCTAAGAAGTTCGTCTCTCTGATTACGAATCAATTATAAAATTCACTACATGACGGCCTAAGCTCCCGCTAAAAACTCGTAGTCATAAGTTGTGTGTACAATGAAGTTAATTTGTTTTACGATTAAAAAAATATATGTCCAGTTAACTACGTCTGGCAATATTGACTACATAAAATTATTTGATATCCATCTAATTGTCATTTAATGAAATGAGTGTGTATTTTTTTGTAAATACAATATACGAAAAACAATATTATGTTGTAAAAACTGTTCACATAATTGATTGATTAACTTAAAAAGTAACTGTATGAGTCTATAGCTTTATTATTTGACTAGTAGTACATAATTAATTCCAAATTTTTTATAGATTTTTAACGCCCTGCCGCACAACCTTATCCGGTCTTGAAAGTATTATTTTGTTGTCGCGTATTTTAATTTCTAACCAACATTTAGCATGGTAATTACTCCACTCCTGAGTTTTGATAATCTATAATTTTCTCCAATAAATATATTGTAGAATGCATAAAAAATAATTAAATCTACTAGTAGTTCCTGGTAATTTTCCATGCAAAACTACTGAACGGATTTTGGTAAAGCTAACACTGTACTATTTGCTTATACATCAGAATCAAACATCCATACTTCTAATAAGAATGTAAATCTAACGTATCTGTACTTTTTACATTTTTGTGGAAGAAATATTTACTGGCGTCTAGAAATAAGTAATAAAATACATTTCTATCATTTTTAGAAATGTCTGTCTGTTTGTATGAACACGCATCACTGCTAAAGTACTGTGTTCAGGATATAACCTTACCACGGAAATCATAAAAAAAACATCTTTATTTATACTACATTTAGTATTTGTTTCATTAAAGTCGGTTCACTCTATCAAAAGTTATTGCAATTTTGATGACGACGCGAGTTAAGTACGAGAGACAAGTAGATGGTAATTAGACCTAATACATTCAGATGACTTTATTAGTTATAACTAGTAATTTATACAAAAATTGTTTATATTGACTAAAATTGGAAAAAATCCTACATTTGGAAGTTATCTCAGTACGCGTTGCATAAACCGTTACAGTTATGCAAAGATAATCTATATAGTAATAATTTGTAAAGAAACAAACGTGGACAAAGTCACAGGTAACTGCAACTATACGTATAAAGGACAAAATTTATATTTCGCTCGCATTCAAAGCTGGTGGAATAGAATGTAGGCGGTTCGCGTTTCGTAACTAAATCGTCCTCGCAGGAACACGCGAGTTCTGGCGCAAGCGACCGTCGTCGGCCCGTTACGATCTTTGACGATAAACGCGTTCATATAATACTAGAGTTATAACATTCTATTGTACATTATTTTTCCATTATATCTACTTCTACCAGGATATATATTTCCTCGTAACCTAATGATATTAACGCTACTACAGATTTGAGAGAGCGGTCAGCACGCATAAATGATTTCTATCACCTTTATAACTCTTACATAACGAAACAACGTAGTAATTATATTATTGCAATAATGAATATCTTTCAAATCACAATTCTACGTAGACATAACCTTTGTGACATAGAATCTATGGAAGTAGGTATCTAAGTATGAAGATCCACACTTCTCTGATAAAAATAGTTACAACTTAAATATGGAAAATATTCTTTTTTTTTATCGTAGCACGGCAAAGTGACTTTACTGTGCCTGATGGTGAGCACAGTATAATCTAAAAACAATGGCGACCACCGAGAGACACACTATCCCTCACCGGTCGCCGCTGTCATGCCGGCTTGCATAAATGTCTCTTCACGTTACGCTTGAAGGACCCCATATTATAGGAAGGAGGGAACACACTGGCCGGGAGATTGTTCCACAGCTTCACGGTACGGCAGAGATAAGAAGTTGCGAACTTTTCGACGTGAATTGTACAATTTTATTATGAATATTTTAAGCAGTATGCCAGTTTTTTTACATAAATATAATATTATATTCACTTATTACTTATGTTACCTAACTTAAAATATCTTAAAACTTAGCTAGAAAACATATCTATTCGGTAAATAGGTAATTATGTAAATCTGTTCAGTGATTTTAGTGTTACAAGCATGCTGAAAGACTAACAGACAAATTGCATTCCTTAAGAGCTCATTATTAAAGCGTTTTCTATAAATTTTATAATAAAGCTTTTAAATTATTATATGGCTTATATTATCCTTAAATATTTATTGTGAGCCATTTTTGTACAGACTGATAATAAAAAAACCTTGATAAATAAAATACCTAAACCTTCCTTGTGAATCATTTTATCTACTGGTGAAAGCCGCATGAAAATCCGTTTAGTTGTTTTTGAGTTTATCGCGAACAGATTTGGCAGAGGACTTTGTTTTATAATGTGTAGTGATAAAAGATTAGGAAAATCGTATATGTATATAGCCGTTTGTTTATCATTATACTACCTTTTCTATTTTATTGTACCTGTCTCAGATTATTTTCCAAGTTAGAATAAATTATATCATTTTACAGATATGGATTATTGGGTGCGTCAGGTTGCGGGAAGACAACACTTCTATCTTGCATCGTCGGGAGACGAAAGCTGAATAGCGGAGAAATATGGGTTTTAGGAGGAAAACCTGGTACTAAAGGTAAGAAAAACATGTATATAATTCACAAACGGAGGAAGTGAAGCTTTCAAAAAATCATAAAATATTCATATATACGATACATCAACGCTGATTACATTTTTAAATTTCCGAACGCACATTTTTATCCCATCCTCTGATCTCTGTCCCCTTCCTTTGTTTCACTTGGCCATCATTTTGATCGCGGATGCAACCTAACACATCAACACATACGTCATACATACGATGTATGATCGTTAAGTTAAAAATATTGAACTCTGGTGTAAATGAACCTTAACCGTTAATGAACCGACTCTGGATAAAATAGTGTATCGAAAACATATATATTATCACCACGAGTGTAGTGCACTGAAAGAAAATCGTATCATCCAGTAAGTCCGCAAATTCCCATGCCGCTTTCTAAGAACCAACAATTCTTAATACAACACTGGGTATGACGCCTTTTCCCAAGGCTTCATAATAAGCAGACGCACAGAAATACAACTTTAAAAACATACACACATACAATGCTAGGATCAGCGCAATTACTAGGATCGGCCATCATCATCATCAGCCTGTAAGAGACCTGCAGGGTCATAGGCCTCTTCCCGAAGAAAGGTATGGGCATAATCACCTCATGCCAGCCCATGATGTATTGGCGATTTCAAACTGAGAAATTCACAGTACTATGTTTTCCCACATATAGTAAGTACTACAAGAATATTTCTCAGGTTCAAGTTTCTTCACGATGTTTTCCTTCGCCATCAGCCGATAATGTTACCAATTTTAAATTAGTAACTGTTGGTGATTGTGAATGTAACTGAGTCGTCCACCCGGCTAGATATCACGTTCAAGTCGAAAATCTGTTGCGAAGCACTCGTTGGTGTGTTTCGGCAGCTGTAGTTGAGATCTTGAAATCCGTCTACATAATATCAGTAATTTTTACCTATAAAACCTCTTATGACCATTGCCTTGTCAATGACATTTGGACCAATCGGTTTAAGTCAATGATATCATTATCATTATTCATTACATAGTATAAAACAAAGTCCCCTACCGCGTCTGTCTGTCTGTCTGTTCGCGATAAACTCAAAAAGTAGTGAACGGATTTTCATGCGGTTTTCACCGGTGCATAGAGTAATTGATGAGGAACGTTTTAGTATATAATTTGTCAAGGATTTTTTCATAATCAGGGCGGGACAACGTCTGCCGGACACGCTAGTTAAAACTAAAAAGGTGTAGATACGTCATAAGCGCTCGACAGCGCCTTGTTAAAACTTATTTACTTACTTATTTTTGATGGCTGCATCATCAATACCGTATCTAAGCAACATATAACTATTTATTTTTCACCACCGATATTGAAAATATGCTATCTTACCTCCATATTTTATCTAAGAGAGTGTGGCGTTACAATATTACTTAACGTATGTATGCGTTTTCGTGCCATTTGTTTTGTCTGAATATAAAGTAGGGAACGTCTCTACAGCTTTTTGGTTATAATATCATTGGTTTAAGCTATGTTTTGTTAATCATTGTTAAAATTGTACATGTTCTCTTTTTCGTAAAGGCTCGGGGGTACCAGGCAAGCGTGTTGGGTACATGCCTCAAGAGATAGCGCTCTACGGCGAGTTTACCATCAAAGAGACAATGATGTACTTCGGCTGGATCTTCGGAATGGAGACGAAAGAGATCGTGGACCGGCTGCGATTCCTCCTTGACTTCCTCGATCTGCCCAGCGAGAACAGAATGGTGAAGAATTTAAGGTAAGTTACATTTAACAGATTTTCGCTTGTATTTTATTTTTGGTAATCGATCTTCTAGATCAGTGTTTGGCAAACTTGTCACCCCGAAGAGCGAAATATAAAAAGAAGGCGAGTTAATCATAAGGAACTTAAGTTTTATAATTTTTAAATTTAAATTATTAACATTAATCTGGTTTTCACATCTATTCACACTCCGCGCAATAACTATATACATTTTTAACATTTACTATATATTATACAAGGTCAATACAAAATATCGATACTATGCGTCGCTAGTCTGGTTCAAGCACAATACGTCACGAGCGTGTCGAGGTCATCGGTGACGATCAGTTACGTGAAATCACAAGATTTTACCCATCTAGAGAACACCCAAAGAGTTCTGTCTGCTTGTTCCGGCTAATCTCGACAACGGTTGGACCAGTTTTGACTAGCTATTCACTGCTAGATAACTGATTTTATAAAGAGTGACTTAGGGCAGTTTTATTTTAGATAAACAATTTAGGATTCTCCGAAAATATAATAAACTGAAAGAGGATTGTACAGAACTGCGCGCGCCCCACCTTATACACCTTTACCTTTACACTGATTTTTTCTATATTTTTCTAAATTCCAAATGGACTATGTAAAATAAAATAAATAATTTGCAGGATATAAAAGTATGTCACTCGCTATATTACAACAGCTTACATTAATAATTGTAAATTTTATATAAGTTTCTTCAGTCATTATCCTCAAAAAGTAGGTCGCGACGAGTTGACTGATATTATTTAACTGTATGTTAACAGAAAGTGGCTTTTCCATTAACAAATATATGTAACTTAAAGACATAAGAATGTACAATTCTTAAAAAAATATAAATATAATCAATACGTATTCAGAATTTAATTCGTTAAGTAACAGTTGTCTACTATTTGGGTTTTTTGATTTTCAAATTGAAACAATTCGTATGCCATCTATTATAAAATGATAGTACTAATACAGAAGCATACTAGCATAGAAGAAGAATATAGAATTTAATGATGGTAGAGCCACGCTGAAACTATTACTGGTTTTAGCATGAATGGGTCGGCTCGTCCGGGGTACTACGACTATAGAAAACCGACGTGAAGTAACAGTGCTTGCATTTTTGCGTTTCGTTCGGTCAATGAGAGCGCCGGGGGCCCACCTCCCCTCTCCTCCTCTCCCTCTCCCTCCCCTAATCCCTTCCCCCCAAAGGGTGGCAACGCACTTGCGATTCCTCTGGTGTTGTTGGTGTCCATGGACGGTGATGATCACTTAAGAGCAGGTGACCAACCTGTTCGTTTGCCAGTTATGACAAAAAAAAAAGAAGCATCTGCAGGCGTCCATACAGCACACAATGTTTTATTGCTATTGGGTAAATAGTATAAAAATACGAGACAAACAAAGAAATATTTAAATAGATAAAGCTATGCGAATATAATAATGTCATCGTTTGTCAAGATACAGACGCAGACAGAGTCGCGGGCGACTGCTAGTAACAATATCATTAATAAAATAAGGGATATTAACTCACGGAGAACGCGGCTTTTTGTATTAGCAGAGATTCCCTAATACTAACAAACAAACATAATAACTTAAGACGCAGTGACAATTGAGGACTGCCCCTCTTTTGTCAATATCGACTTATGTTTTTTGTGATAAACATATATATGGTTCATCTACCCTTAAGTGAACACATGCCGCTTATAGCATTACTAGCCTCTGCCCGCGACTTGGTCCGTGTGGAATAGTTATTCTGGGTTAACACTAACGCGCAGCGGAAGCACTCAACAACATTCTTAAAGAAACATTCTTCATTAGTGCTCTGCTCCTATTGGTCTTAGCGTGATGATATATAGCTTATAACCTTCAATACATGAATTATATACCACTGAAAGAATTTTTAAAATCAGATCAGTAGTTCCTGAGATTACGCCTTACAACGTCACAAACTCACAAACTTTACCTCTTTATCATATTACCTATATTTATAGCCTTATTTAAAAAGCCACAGTCTTCAGATCATTTATTGTCCCTTCTGATAACCAAGTTAGAAAACTTATACACGAGACCGTCTTAGATGACTTAAGATATCGTCTTAATAATCTGTGATGTAATGCCCCGAACACTATTGTAATATAATATAGAAAAAACTCATTCAAACCATATATTCTTTATTAGAATGACGAGAGTTTTAAAAGTTTAATGATATGGCAAATTTTACCGTTCAACTTCATCGGAGAAATGAAGATCTAATAACGATTTAACTGAGCGAAAGTTAACGTATATTTATATAACTTATTGATGACTTTGCAATCGTATTTATCGAATATATCTTCACTAATATTATAAATACGAAAGTTTGTTTATTTGTTTCACGACTTCACTGCTCAACCGATTATCATGAAATTTTGCTTAAAAATTGTCAAGGGAACAGACAAGAATGTAGAGTAGAGTACATCCAGGTATAAGTACTGTTCTTGAGAAATGGGTTAAATATATTGTAACCCCTCTATTTTTATATGTGGGGAAATTCTTTATGTATACCACCCTCCCGGGGGAGAGAGTAAGTTATGTCAAACTCGCACGGACTAAAAGCCCACGGTGTACGTCTGCCGCTATAATTGGGGCGGCATGAGATCTCTACGGACTTCATTGTGTTGCCCCAGTGGGTGGCCCAGCGGCAGAAAAGGCCGCCGCCGGGCCCCATGTTATCAGAAGACAGTCGTGTACACAACGGCCATCTCCTATGTCTGCCGGACCTGTGCAATGGGAAGATGGGTCTCGTGATCCATTTTCCCTAGGTCCGGCTACGGTGGTGGGAGGAGGCGGGCCAACTGCATCCTCCTTCTGCCGGTCCTGCATTGGCGAAAAGGGCCGCTTAGAGGGCTCTCCTCGCGGGCCCTCTCCGCCGCCTCCTTCTGCAAGACGACTTCCTCGCAGAAGGAGGCCGTCTATTGTAACCCCTGGATTGTGCAAAAGGGTGTAAGCTCCAAGTAGTCCGGTGAAGCTGTTAAGACCTTGCTTGGTCAATAGCGTAGTCAGTTCGAAAAAAAAAAGTGTAAGCCCCATACAAACGAATGTAGACCTTATGCACTGGTTAATAGAATTTTGACAGCAGACATTTCTTAAAAATACTGTATTTACTACAGAATTTAAAAAACATGAACAATAACCAATTATGTACCTAATGAAAAATTATAATTATAAAATTGTTACATATTTAAAAATGTGATCCGTCATTGTAAGGTCTGGGTCTTAAAAAACAGCCGAGGGGTTAAAACGCGAGCGAAGCTGTGAGCAAAATCTAGTTATATAGTAAATATATTATGTATTTCCACTGTTAACATAGACAATCACTACATAT
>MU159241.1:261582-274265 GCA_015888305.1 Antheraea pernyi | reverse complement strand
GTAAAAACAAAATAATATTACAATATATTGTTGACGCAAATTGCCATAATAACCGTCATACTATATCCATTACCTTAACTCTTTACTGAATCTTCGACCCAATCTGTTCCTTCTTTAAATTAGCGGTATCTTAGTGCAATCCTCGTATTACACTGAAACAATAATCTTTAATTTTAAATATGCATATGTTACCCATATCTCAGGTCCAAAACGTTTAATGAGTCTTGTCTACAAAGGTCTACAATACCTAGAAACGAGATCGTGTTTAGTATTCCGTGAACATAACCCTGTGGAATTAGCAAGAAAACAGAACTATACTTATCTTTACTATAGTTATTCGGAAGTTCTGGAAGACTGCTGTTTGTCGTTTTTCTCGAAAACCGATGGTCGGAGGGTATGATTTACAGGAACAATTATATATTATATATATGTTTCTACTATTTATAAATCGCATCCATAACAAGTCTAAACCTTAGTGCTTAAAAATGTCTGATAAATATTGCCCCGTTGTATTAAACTTAAAATGAAGATGGTATTATTAGATTTGCATCTTTTGCATTAAATCGTCTCGCCTGACTGAGTTTGTTTTAATAAAAAGTAAAACTTTCTTGTTAGACTGGTTTTTCTAAATCACAGTAAATAATACAATTTTAAACGTTACTTATCTTCTTATAGTGTATTTGCTAATAACATAATCTAATTAAAATACTAATAAATTAAGATGATTATGTTAAATATAAACTGGCTACAGAGAACCAGAGCTTTTTCATATACTTTATAGGTTTTAATATTTTATGACAATCTCACTTAACATTAAACGACGATGTACTCCAAGACGGTAAACACTTGGGGGAGAGGAGAGGGGCCACCGGCATTCTCACTGGCCGAACGAAACGCAACAATGCAAGCACTATTACTTCACGTCGGTGTTTCTGTAAGAGGCTGGTACTACCCGGGGCGAACCAACCCATTCATGCTGAAAACAGTGATAGCTTTAGCATGGTTCTACCACACCAAAAATTGAAATGAAATTGAAGCAGGCTTGGAAAAAACATTACCACCATGGTATCATTTGGTCACGACCTTTTCCTTCATCGATACCTCCAATTCATTCGTATGAATTGGAATCTACGTGAAGTGACAATGGCTGAGTTGATAGCGTGTTCGGACACAGCAATGATTCAAACCCTTGCAACTGAGTAAGACCTTCCCATGAGGGATAACATCGTGACGACACAATAGCATGGTGGTAGGGACTTATCGAAGTCCGCCTAGCTAGCTACCACCCTCAATCTAAAAATCTGTCGCCAAGCACCTTCTGTTGTGTTCCGGCAGATGTACTTAAGAGTCAGTTAGTTGTGGTAAATACGCTAACTGAGTCATAATCGTTTTCCATTTACCTACTTCATAGGTGATATTAATAACACCGCTATGTACGCTGCCATCAGAAGTAGCACACGCAACTCTACATGCGTTTGGACTGAATCATAGAAGAAACGAACTATTTCTCGAAAGCCAAGCCCATGACGTTCTATTTCCAACTCATTGCTGCGATTATGAAGAAAAATTACAAGAATTCTACAAAATCCTCAGACAATGAAATTCTTTTCAGTTCCATTTCTAAAAGCGATATAACTGCACCTCTTTTGTTCTATTTCACTATTTTCTCATTACTTCTCTCACCAAGTTTTTGAAGGCAGTTTGAGATTCTAACAACTTTCATTCCATTTCCGACAAGTTATACTGACTTTGTTTGATCTTCTGAATAACGAAGCGTGTGCAAGATACTTTATTGGAACTGGATACGATGATACGCATTATCCCTATTTCACTCAAATTTATTGTCATATATATATTTGAAATAAAGAAGGAAGCAACGTTTTTCATCAGATACGTTAGTTATTTAGCGGTCGCCTATTTCGCCTGGGTGGATGATATTTCGTTAAAAAGAATAACATAGCCTTCTCCAAGTCTTAGTCTGCTTGTATATCAATTTTATTGTCATTTCAAAGCTTTAGTTTGAAAAGATAAACACTTACATTGACAAAATCGTTTTCATATTATTATTATATTCAAAATCAAAATATCCTTTATTCAGTTTAGGCCCTGAGGAGGCGCTTATGAACGTCAAAGCTACCACCGGTTCGGAAAACAACCCAGTCATCGAGAAGAACCGGCAAGAAACTCGATCTGGCTTATCTTTTCATATAAATAGTTTTAGAGTTTTTAGAGTTATATTTTTACAAAACATAAATAGTCTTTTTAGTTGGATGTACAGAGAGGGCCATCATTTTCAGGCGTCCCAATCATTCACAAATTAATCCATCCTACAATAGCCTTTAGATATTAAAATCCGCGTGACATGGTTCTTGAACTCACTATCCGGCAAAAAAACCTAAAAAACTGTTTGTGGACTTAGTGAGCCTGAAGCATGGAATGACGAATTTGTTGCTGTTTCTAGTATTTAAATTATGTTGGTTTTTTACTAGATTACTGTGAATTAGTTCATATGCAGGGTGAAAGTGAAAGTGCCTATCATAAATAATTACAATAAAAATAGTGAAATCGTATCTTACCGTATCGTAATCGTAAGTAATCTTATAATTACGTATGTGACTGTTTGTTTGTTTGTTAGGTTTTTTCGCTTTCAGTAGTCAACCGAAAATTCATACAGAAAAGCATACCGGGTATTTTTTATCTAGAACAAGTACCATTCCAGTGGTATAAGTCAAGCAGGCGAGGAAAATCGCGGTCAAAGCTAAAAAAATTTGGTAAATATACATTTTTTTAAACGTATGGTATTATTTTATTTTACTCTCTCTAAAATGATGAATAAATTAACCAATTCTGCTTGATTCAACAATTACTATAATAACACTTGACAATAAAAATTACATCTACTACACTTACATCTACATTATTTGTGGAACAGTCAAATTAAATGAACGTGTACTTACAATAAAGCGGCTCTTAGAGAAACCGCGAAATTTAATATCTCGTGTATCAATAACAGTGTTCGTTCAACGCGGTCTATAAATTAAATTGAAAGAGAAATTCAATTTCAAAGATCATATCAGTATTGTGTAGCGATCGCAAACAATACTGAGTGCGGCTATGATTAAATGTGAGATAGAGAACAGTCACTGGTACAAAAACCCTGTTTTAATACAAATAAAGTTGATTTGTTTTGAGAAACGAATTAAATATTAATAGTAAAATATATTATAACTAACCAATACTTGCCCGTTTGACTATTAATTAAATAAACTTAAAAGAAAATAATGGGAAAAGGTACAATTTGGTTAAAAAAATAACTAACCTAGAACTAGAACATAGAACCTTTGATAGTTGGTAGAGGCACGTTGAAGCTATTACTGGTTTCAGCATGAATGGGTCGGCTCGCTCGAGGTAGTACCACCCGACCCATAGAAAACCGACGTGAAGTAACAGTGCTTGCATTGTTGCGTTTCGTTCGGTATGTGAGAGCGCCGGAGACCCACCTCCCCTCCCTTCTCCTCTCCCCCTTCCGCCCTTTCCCCCAAACACAGTCTGGAAACGCACTTTTGACTCCAATGATGTTGGTAGTGTCTATGGACGTTGGTGATCACTTAAAATCAGGTGAGCCACCTGTTCGTTTGCCTGCTATTACATAAAAATGTATATATCCTCGAGAAATTTCACTTCAAATAGTTATTATAGTCAAACGCTGATACGTTCAGTAGTTTTGCCATGATTTACTATAAAAAGAAAATGATGTTAAATGACAAACACGCCAAACGTAGAGTAGACTGACGCTCAACACCGGAACACACCAACAGGTGCTTGGTGACAGATCCTCAATTTGAGGCTGGTAGCTAATCTGATAGACTTAGGAGAAACCCTACCATCATGCTGTGGTTTCATCAACTTTTTTTTTATGTCATATGTGACAAACGAATAGGTGGGTCACCTGATATTAAGTGATCACCACCGTCCATGGACACTAACAACACCAGAGGAGTCGCAAGTGTGTTGCTACCCTTTGGAGGGAAGGGTTAGGGAAGGGAGAGGGAGAGAGAAGAGGGTAGGGAGGTCGGCCTCCGGCGCTCTCACTGACCGAACGAAACGCAACAATACAAGCACTGTTACTTCACGTCGGTTTTCTATGAGAGGGTGGTACTACCCCGGACGAGCCGACCCATTCATGCCGAAACCAATAATAGTTTCAGCGTGGCTCTACCACTATTTAGATATGTTTCCTTCACCGGAACCTCTCTCTCAGTTGCAACCATTACAACTTGACAAAAGTCAATAACAACTGATTCATTTTGAGAAATTAATTAAATATCAATAGTAAAACATATTACAAAAAAATATAGAGGCAGTCATAAGGACTGCCGTATCTTCAGAAGTGAAAACTTAAAACTGAAATAAATGTGTTATCTTTTCAATCTTCATATTAATTATAGTGTATTCACATATTTAAATTTCTGAATTTTTTTATTGATATTAATAACATTAGTGTGGCTCTCATGTCTATTAGTACTCGGAACAATAATTATATACATTTTTATAAAGTCTATTAATCAATGAAATGTATCATAATGCGGCAAACGAACGTGTGGGCCACCAGATGTTAAATGATCACCACCGTCCATAGACACTAGCAACACCAGGGGAGTCGCAAGTGCGTTGCCAGCTTGTGTATGGAGGAGGGGAAGGGAAAGGAGAAAGGGGAAGGGGAAGGGAAAGGAGATGGGTCTCCGGCGCTCTCACTGACCGAACGAAACGCAACAATGCAAGCACTGTTACTTCACGTCGGTGTTATGTGAGAGGGTGGTACTACCCCGAGCGAGCCGACCCATTCATGCTGAAACTAGTAATAGCTACCGCGTGGCTCTACCACCTACTGAATGTACATGTACACGGGCCCCTATACTACGCGTCGTTAGTATGATGCAAGCCTCACGCGCAATACGACCGCTATGCTTACGTAGCATGTCATCTTATCTCCTGCCAAAAATATCGCTCAACGAGCCTAAAGAAGTTCATAATACAAAACTAAGCAAACAACTATTTAAATTAAGACCGTTCACTATGTATACAGATATTCTGAACGTTGTTTTGGTTCTTAATAAAAGGTACCACGGTATTTTCTTAAATCGAAATCAAGTAAACTATCCTTGGATTATGTCATGGAATTAGCGGGTAACAATATTATTACCAGCGTTGCTCAGAGTCTCGGAATTCTCTACGAGTAACGAGTCTATTCACAACAAAAAATTACGTTAAATTGGAAATCACTGGGCAACGACATCTGAGAAAATTACTTTTCTTTCACGCAACAACTCAGTAGCCAGTGAGCAATTTTGTGTTATTATATTAGAAGGGAAAATACCGCTGATAATATAAATAACAAGAGTGACAGGTCTCTGGAGTCACGGAAGGAAAAATGTTCGAATAAGTGGCATTTGGTTGGTATGATAGCTATTTACAACCAATGAATGAGCAACAAATATTAATACTAATTTATTATCACTATATATTATAAAACAAAGTCCTCTGCCACGTCGGTCCGTTTATTCGCGATAAACTTAAAAACTACTGAACGAATTTTCATGCGGTTTTCACCAGTAGATAAAGTGATTCATGAGGAAGGTTTAAGTACATAATTTGTCGATTTGTCAGTTTGTTAGTTTATCAAAGTATTGTCTAACTGATAAGAGTGTATTAAACTAATAAAGTACGAAAGCTTGTTGCAAATATTAAAAAAAAAACTAGCTGATATTCGCGACCTCGTCTGCATTGTTTATTATCTTAATAATATATCTCATGTATAGAAGAAAATACACAACTGCCATACTGCTAGTTCTACTTCTCTGTGGCAAGGAAACACACATTGCTGAATGCATAGTGCTTATACAATTTTTATTTTCTTAACTTTGTATTAACCGATACGGTCGTAATTTATTTTTTAGATAAGGACCAAGTTTAAGAAGTAGAACTATGGAAATTGAACGAAATCTAGCTCGTAGTTTTTGACTGATACGTGCACAACGGTAGACTTCTATAATTTTATTTTGTATAGAATTTGTCCATAATTGGCAATTATGAGATAAAATTTCAGTTGGCTGCATGGTTTCGATACCTTTGCCTTTTCCTTAGAATTGAAAAAAACAGAAACCAAAAAAAAGATTATAACCAACCGACAATATTTCAACCTCTTTGCTGAATTACAGTAGAACAAAGGGAAAGAAATTTGATGCAGTATTACAGACGTAGCAGTTCTGGTATCATAGAGAAAGACTCGTGTAAAGTCTAGGTGGATAGGTGAGATATAATGGTTCAGATAACAGTAACGTTATTTATTACCAAAAGCCAAGAATCATTTTGAGTCAATGCTACAATAAAATAAGTTAGCATATTTACATCTTGAGTGGACTACTCCTGTGACAGAAATCATGAACTTAAATTGTACTGAGGTCCAATAAAATTATTAAATTAGGTATTTTAATGAGATCTATCTAGATTGTTATTCTCGAAGTCATACAGAAGGAAGAATTTACGATAGTTTTATATAGGAAATTTTTTCTATAACGGGTCTTAGAGTAATAATAATAATAATTTATTGTCCAATAAGTTTTACATAAATTATTTACAGAATTAAAATGTCACTGACGGTGCCAATTTAAGATCACGTTAACGTCTGTACCACTGTATCACAGACGCCAGCGCAAACTCCACTGATTTTTGAAAATGTTTGATAAAGATGATTATCCGTTAATAATGATTGCATTATGTAAATTGTTATGTAATCATCATGAGCTCCTACTATGTGTGATTGTTGAGCATGTGTATGTGTGTGTGTGTATGTATTTCTAGGTGTATTGAGGTGTATTGTGTGTGAATATAAGGGTGTATATTTATATAGTTGTATGTATATAATGTTTGAATGGCTGCAAGAGTAAGACAACTGAGCGTAAGATAGAGCTTATATATTGAGTATCGGTTATACTGAGTATTACAAGGTAACATAATCGACGTCAAAACTCTGTCATCAAGAACCTGTTTGTATGTTCCTACAGCTGTAATTGATAGCCAGTCCTCCACTAAGTTTAGCGTGTTTACGAACTTAGACCACATTGTTATTTAACGTTTGGTGAAGTTGTGGGCAAATGCTAAAACTTATACGGTGTTATTACAAAAAAGTTAAATACGTATTGAACACTTGCTTTAAAAAGGCTTCGAATTAAATGCACCGCGGTCGCTGAATGTTTGCCATCTTGCTCTTTTGTCTTGCTTTGGTTTCGTTAGGTTAGACTTGACTAACTAGACATGAAGCAGGAAGAGGAGGCGGAACGTGCCAGGGAGAGAGCTGCCGGTGCGCATGTGACGCGCCGTCGGGGATCTAGGCGAGGGAGGCGACGTGGTGGAGGCAATTTCCACCAGAGACCGCCCTGAGGGAACCTCCCAGGTAGGCTACGTAGGAATGGGGGGGGGTAGGATTAGAAAACCTCTGGCTTTCGTACTTACCGCGTAAGTAGGCAATCCAGGGGATTGGCGGGCGTAGGGCTTGTGTAAGGTAGGGTAGGGTAGGATCGGCCCCGGGCGAGCCGACCCATTCATGCTGAAACCAATAATAGTTTCAGCGTGGCTCTACCACCATTAAAAATGACCATGAATGAGAGAAAAGTATATAAGGAAATGGATTTAATACATTCAAATTATTCTATTCATCACTAGAAAAAAATAGAAAGTTAATGTGATATGTTGCATATCCTAGAAAGCTACATTATTCCCGAGTGAACGTATATCAATACGTTTGTATACATTAATTCTGGGTTCTTCGGATTCAAAAGAAAAAGGAAAAGGTCAGCTATGCTACATTGTAGAAATATAAATTTATACCCGAGACAAATGACAAATTTTGAAATAAGAATTGAAAGAAAAATATATTAATAACTATATTACAAAGAAGTTTGTAATATAGTCTTGAAAAGCGCTATATTTTATTGTAATTAAGATTTGATTTTATAGTTAATGCGGACGAAGTCGAGGGCGTATGCTAACTATTGATAAATTATATAATGTTTTTATTCATTTCTTTATATTATAGTGACTTTGTATTCTAAATATATTTATCAACTATTTTTCTTGATAAATTTCAATTAGTCTTGTTTCAAGAGCGAATAATTATATAGTCAAGGGGCGAAATATTTAATATTCATACATACATACAACAGTAAAAAATATCTTCGTATCATAAATAAAATATGTCCGAAACCAGCAATCTTAAGTAGTAATGCGTCGGAAAATTTTCAATCCAAACTTAGATAACCTCCCAACACTTATTCTTTCGATCTGTCTACGTTACTCAAAATTGGTTTCATTTGTTAAGGAGTAACAAAATATATATACTAAATTTAATATATTTTAATGGTGATAGAGCCACGCTGAAACTATTATTGGTTTCAGCATGAATGGGTCGGCTCGTCCGGGGTACTACCACCCTCTCACAGAAAACCGACGTGAAGTAACAGTGCTTGCATTGTTGCGTTTCGTTCGGTCAGTGAGAGCGCCGGAGGCCCACCTCCCCTCCGCTTTTCTCTCCCCTCTCCCTCTCTCTCCCCTAACCCTTCCCTACAAAGGGTGGCAACGCACTTGCGACTACTCTGGTGTTGTTAGTGTCCATGGACGGTGCTGATCACTTAACATCAGGTGACCCACCTGTTCGTTTGCCACATATGACATAAAAAAAAATCATAGACGTAAATCCAAACGATGTACTATAGCATACTATATAATCCACTCTTCATAATTAAAGACAAAACGATTATGACACTTCTTCTAAAATTGTACCTCAATATTCTAGAAGTGTCATAATCGTTTTGTCTTTAATTATGAAGAGTGGATTATATAGTATGCTATAGTACATCGTTTGGATTTACGTCTATGATTTTTTTTTATGTCATATGTGGCAAACGAACAGGTGGGTCACCTGATGTTAAGTGATCAGCACCGTCCATGGACACTAACAACACCAGAGTAGTCGCAAGTGCGTTGCCACCCTTTGTAGGGAAGGGTTAGGGGAGGGGAGAGGAGTGGGGGAGGGGGAGGGGAGGTGGGCCTCCGGCGCTCTCACTGACCGAACGAAACGCAACAATGCAAGCACTGTTACTTCACGTCGGTTTTCTGTGAGAGGGTGGTAGTACCCCGGACGAGCCGACCCATTCATGCTGAAACCAATAATAGTTTCAGCGTGGCTCTATCACCATTAAAATATATTAAATTTAGTATATATATTTTGTTACTCCTTAACAAATGAAACCAATTTTGAGTAACGTAGACAGATCGAAAGAATAAGTTATAGATTGTTCTCTATGATCATATGGTACAGGTGGATATGGTAATGATTTACATCCATAGAATATTGAGGTACAATTTCAGAAGAAGTGTCATAATCGTTTTGTCTTTAATTATAAAGAGTGGATTATATAATATGCTATAGTACATCGTTTGTATTTACGTCTGTGATAATTTAGTATATATATTTTGTTACTCCTAATAAATTAAACTAACTTTGAGTAACGTAGACAAATCGATAGGTATCATAATAAGCGTTGGGAGGTTATCTAAGTTTGGATTGAAATTTTTCCGACGCATTACTTCTTAAGATTTCGAACATATTTTATTTACGATACGAAGATATTTTTTACTGTTGTATGTATATTTAAATATTTCCTTGACTATATAATTTTTCGCTCATAAAACAAGACTAACTTTAATTCTCATATAGTCTTTTTCCGTAATAGGAAGTTAGTGACAATTCATTTCTTTATATTATAATGACTTTGTATTCTAAAATATTTATCAACTATTTTTCTTGATAAATTTCAATTATGTCACTAACTTCCTATTACGGAAAAAGACTATATGAGAATTAAAGTTAGTCTTGTTTTATGAGCGAAAAATTATATAGTCAAGGAAATATTTAAATATACATACAACAGTAAAAAATATCTTCGTATCGTAAATAAAATATGTTCGAAATCTTAAGAAGTAATGCGTCGGAAAAATTTCAATCCAAACTTAGATAACCTCCCAACGCTTATTATGATACCTATCGATTTGTCTACGTTACTCAAAGTTAGTTTAATTTATTAGGAGTAACAAAATATATATACTAAATTATCACAGACGTAAATACAAACGATGTACTATAGCATATTATATAATCCACTCTTTATAATTAAAGACAAAACGATTATGACACTTCTTCTGAAATTGTACCTCAATATTCTATGGATGTAAATCATTACCATATCCACCTGTACCATATGATCATAGAGAACAATCTATACTACGTACTGATATAATGTTCCATTAATAATTAAATAGACAATACTTTAGGAAGTTGCTACGAAGATATTTTTTACTGTTGTATGTATGTATGAATATTAAATATTTCGCCCCTTGACTATATAATTATTCGCTCTTGAAACAAGACTAATTGAAATTTATCAAGAAAAATAGTTGATAAATATATTTAGAATACAAAGTCACTATAATATAAAGAAATGAATAAAAACATTATATAATTTATCAATAGTTAGCATACGCCCTCGACTTCGTCCGCATTAACTATAAAATCAAATCTTAATTACAATAAAATATAGCGCTTTTCAAGACTATATTACAAACTTCTTTGTAATATAGTTATTAATATATTTTTCTTTCAATTCTTATTTCAAAATTTGTCATTTGTCTCGGGTATAAATTTATATTTCTACAATGTAGCATAGCTGACCTTTTCCTTTTTCTTTTGAATCCGAAGAACCCAGAATTAATGTATACAAACGTATTGATATACGTTCACTCGGGAATAATGTAGCTTTCTAGGATATGCAACATATCACATTAACTTTCTATTTTTTTCTAGTGATGAATAGAATAATTTGAATGTATTAAATCCATTTCCTTATATACTTTTCTCTCATTCATGGTCATTTTTAATGGTGGTAGAGCCACGCTGAAACGAGAGGGTGGTAGTACCCCGGACGAGCCGACCCATTCATGCTGAAACCAATAATAGTTTCAGCGTGGCTCTATCACCATTAAAATATATTAAATTTAGTATATATATTTTGTTACTCCTTAACAAATGAAACCAATTTTGAGTAACGTAGACAGATCGAAAGAATAAGTGTTGGGAGGTTATCTAAGTTTGGATTGAAAATTTTCCGACGCATTACTACTTAAGATTGCTGGTTTCGGACATATTTTATTTATGATACGAAGATATTTTTTACTGTTGTATGTATGTATGAATATTAAATATTTCGCCCCTTGACTATATAATTATTCGCTCTTGAAACAAGACTAATTGAAATTTATCAAGAAAAATAGTTGATAAATATATTTAGAATACAAAGTCACTATAATATAAAGAAATGAATAAAAACATTATATAATTTATCAATAGTTAGCATACGCCCTCGACTTCGTCCGCATTAACTATAAAATCAAATCTTAATTACAATAAAATATAGCGCTTTTCAAGACTATATTACAAACTTCTTTGTAATATAGTTATTAATATATTTTTCTTTCAATTCTTATTTCAAAATTTGTCATTTGTCTCGGGTATAAATTTATATTTCTACAATGTAGCATAGCTGACCTTTTCCTTTTTCTTTTGAATCCGAAGAACCCAGAATTAATGTATACAAACGTATTGATATACGTTCACTCGGGAATAATGTAGCTTTCTAGGATATGCAACATATCACATTAACTTTCTATTTTTTTCTAGTGATGAATAGAATAATTTGAATGTATTAAATCCATTTCCTTATATACTTTTCTCTCATTCATGGTCATTTTTAATGGTGGTAGAGCCACGCTGAAACTATTATTGGTTTCAGCATGAATGGGTCGGCTCGCCCGGGGTAGTACCACCCTCTCATAGAAAACCGACGTGAAGTAACAGTGCTTGCATTGTTGCGTTTCGTTCGGTCAGTGAGAGCGCCGGAGACCCACCTCCCCTCCACTCTCTTCTCTCCTCTCCCTTCCCTCCAAAGGGTGGCAACGCACTTGCGACTACTCTGGTGTTGTTAGTGTCCATGGACGGTGCTGATCACTTAACATCAGGTGACCCACCTGTTCGTTTGCCACCTATGACATTAAAAAAATATATATATATATCGACTTTAGCTATTATATTAAACATAGGTACTCAAGATCATTTATTATATGAAAAATTAAATAAAATAACTAATCATATTAATTGAACATAATGTTAGAACGCGAATGAACAATAAAAAAGACAATACATAAGGCAAACAATCTCGCATCAGGAAGCAAACAACAAAACCGAACCGCACTCCGGCTCATTTAAACAAAACGATTACGGGCCAAAACCTAACAGCTCTTCAAACAGCATCCGACCGAAATTACTCCGAACACGGGGCAAACATCATCATTGTAACACGTGTAATTTCGCGTTCACCGGTCATTACTTTTGACCGGGATACCCTGTGCGGCGGGGTGTACGCGGGCACGACTGGCCCCGGGTGAATAATTGAGCGACGCGTGAGAGATGGACTCGTGAAAATATGAAATGACCCTGTCCGTGTGTAGACGGTTAACCGGACTGTGATTCAGAGCTCGGAGACAAATGGGTTAAACGTGATATTTATTTCAAA